>JACJUY010006160.1:26128-47891 GCA_014220935.1 Platorchestia sp. MABIK | reverse complement strand
TTATCACCATAATTACCACCATAGTATCTTGGCTACTGCCGTTATTACTGGGCAAGTATTCTGACTCAACTTTTCCAAGTATTGAGACCAAACATATACAAGATGAACTCGTTTCAATAAGGGAACTGAGTCACCAACTAGCTCAAAAAGCACCTGGTTTGAATGATGGAAAGCAGAAGAAACCACTTTGCCCAACTCATCCAGAACAGCTGGAGGGGTTGCAGAGTCTACCGAGTGCTGAGTTGCCGACATCAGAAGGAGATAAATGGGCTGCAGATCTTGCTAAAAAGTGGCACGTCAAGAAAGGCTTTTGGGAACCAACACATTGTGAAGCCCGTTATGCTGTAAGTGCCTTAATTTGTTATGGACTAGATTTGTAACAATTTACTTAGTCATACCAATACAGTTAGCAATAAATTTTCTGTTGAGGTGGCAATAGTATGTTTAATTTCTGCTAAAAATGCGCAAATTTTGTAAAATAATGAATTATGGAATTTTAAATAGCTAAAATTTTCCTTGACGCATCAACCACAGAACTTTCACTGCCCGCGGTGTTGCTATGAAGGCGTACATTGATTAAAAATCCGGCTTAAAAGTGGTTCTTGAAATGCTACGAGGCAGATAGGAGTTTTGACCTATGATCAGACACAAAGCGGAAAAAATTTTAGGAGAGTGAGCCAGAAAGAATTTTTTGTGCTTTAATAAAATGTCAGGCATTTCACATATATTGTCAAACTGAGATGAATTCATTTTGTTGCATGAATATAAACGTGTGATTTATGCATCAGTTATTACCAATTATAATGAACAATGAAAATAATTCTCTGAGAGGAATACCGAGTCCTGTAAAATTACAATATTATTTCTTAGCTATTGATTAAGCATAAAACTAGATTTTTTTGTGAGGTTTTAAAAATGCTAATAAATAAAACTACATTTGTAAACAAAGTGCCATGGTAAACTTCAAATTCTTGTTCTTTTAATAGCTATTCAAGGATTGTTACCGAGATATATAATGGAAATTAATTATGGCACCTCACTTAATGATTTGTAGAAAGGCTATTTCTACTTTCTTCCAATGGTTTCATGAAATTTTTGACAACTTTTCCAATTAGGACTAGCAATACCTGTTCATCTCATACAAGCATGTTTTTAGAACTTTTGCACCAAAATTCTCGTACGTTTCACTGCTTCGATGGTGTGTGAAAATTTTCTGTTCACTGGTATCGCCAACCTTCAGTTTATCTTCTCGCTGGTTTACCCCTCTCAAGTCAATTTGTATTCCTCTCCCATGCCCTGTTCATTACTATCGAATGCAGTGAATGGGCATACAAATACCAATAAAACTTTAATACAGCGATAAGGTGCTCTTTCTTATTCTTTTTACTCATTACTGCTTGTAACTAATGTTTTTGAATTCTGTAAGCGCCATAAGACGATAAACTGATGTCTTTGAGTGTTAAATATAGAATTTAATATTGTCTTTGTGCCTATCTAATCTGAAATGTACAGATGTTTTCACCATTACGCTTTTAAAGGATTGATGAGTGTATTTTTTGTGTATGTTAAAAACATAACTTTGCAGTATCAGTAACAATTATGAGGAATTTGTGCATTCATATTTGAAAATTTGTCTGAGGGAATTTCACAACAGTACAAATAATAATTTCTTGGTGCCCTGCATTAATGTATTGGGTAACTTTACTGTGATATGGATTGTATTAAGATGCGTTTTCTTTCATATATATTAGGAAAAACCCTACAACCATGAAAATATGAACAAAAGATGAGGCGCTGAAAATGATCTATGATTGTATGAACAACTCTTCAGCATTAAATGTTTCAGCCTGGCCATAAATGTTTTCTACTTCTTAGTCTCTCACGGTCCTCATTCTCATTTCGATTGACACCTTTGACCTGGTCAGGTGAGCATCATCGTCTGCGTGCGGGACAGAAGAGAGCAACTGCGCCGCTTCCTGCTGCACATGTACCCCTTCCTGGCCCGGCAGCTGCTGCGCTACAGGCGAGTTGAGGATTCCTCTTAATTCACCACAAATTCTCGCTTAAAAAATTACTGCGGCACTAGCACTTTTCATGGTACAAAGTAGTTAATACGAAGAACCTGATCGTAATGATGGAGCTATAGGTGGAAAACTCATAAATACCAGTTCTTTGTTTCTTGCATAAATGCTAGTTAGTTTGAAGCATATTTAAGTCATTTCAAAACACGAGGTCTAATGTTCAGTGTGTGTACAGCACTGTGTAGAAGTTATCACGTCAGTTTTAAATCACAATGAGTAGTTTCAGTATCCAAGATACAATATCATATTATGAGCACATGCCGTTTGTGTTCAGTGAGCAGATATTGCATAGGCTCTCCTAGCACGTATTACTTCGTCTGATGAACGGAGCCTTACAGTATTTTATAACTTTCTCACTAGCTATATCAAAAAGTGATGAAACTTTTTTGACAATTCAAATACCCTCTTGTACATCAGGAAAAACTAATTATTTGACCAGAAAATCATACAAAAGTGTCATGAAGTTCATGTTACATTCTTTTATTTAAGGCCATAAATTTGCATGTTGAATTTCAAGTTCTTCCTATGTTGAATCATTCTGAGATTAGCTTTAAAAACACATTTTCCAATTTTAAAGTCGTTTCTTTTGAGAAATCAGACTATATCTAACATTTTGATTCCTCAAAATTTTTTTGTCTGAAACGTAGTGGACGTAGATAGCCTCATAGTATTTTTTCACTTTTTCATTTAATGTTTCCAAAAGTGATGAAACTTTTGACAATTTTAATACCCTGTTTGTGCATCAGGAAACGCTGATTTTTTTTGTCTAGAAAATCATACGAAAGTCTCTCTTCACGGATGGAATCTCATATGGCTATTTTCAACATTTTTTTATTTTCTACTAAAACTAAGTTCAGTAAATTGCAGTAAACGAGCCAAGTTAGTCCAGTTTTATTTCTTTGCAACGTTTAGTACAGAGCTTGTCACGCGTAGTTTAGCTCTTCTTGCACATTTTTGGTGATGTATAACGCTTGATATAACCATTTGCAGGATAATAGTGGTGGAGCAAAACAACACCCTGCCATTCAACCGAGCCAAGCTGTTCAACATAGGCTTCAAGGAAGCCGTGAAGGCTGCCAAGGGAGGCCCTGAGGGACTGTGCGTAGTGTTCCATGATGTCGACCTGCTGCCCCTCAACGACTTCAACACCTACGCGTGCTCCAAGTCTCCCAGACACATGAGCGTCGCTGTCGACTCCTTGCGGTCAGTTGAGTCGAGGCTCGAGTTTAACTCACAAGGAGAAAATGCAAGATCTTGAGCTGAGAGGTAATTAACACGTTCACTGCGAATCTGCTATTGTAAATAGTTGGTTTGGTTAGGTTCTAAATAGCAGAATAGGGAAATCGATTTTCCAGCTTGAATAAATTTTAATTCTTTCTAATGAATTTGAAGAAAACAATTGTCTGATAACATTTCCCCTCGTATGATAACAATCATCTTGCAAAAACATCGCGAAACAGATTAAATGTCGTGCATTTAAACTGGCACGTAAATGGGCAATTTACCTGTTGGTACACTTGTGGCCCAATCCGCAGTGAACGTGTTAAGCCTTCCAATTGTTGAAATAGATAAGAGTTTTGTTTTGATGTAGATCATCCTTTTTCGGTTCACTGCTGTCTTGTTTTTCAGCACCTCTAGCTCTCTTTTACTACTTATATCTTGTTTCATAAACTTTTTTCTCAACTTTTTCTAGGCGCGAGGGGTCTTGTGTGTGGGGAACACACTTTGTGTTCAGGTTCCTTCTTTCTCTTTAAGAAAGCTAAAAATAACTCACAATCTAATTATCTGCTCTGATTATACTTACATCTTATGCAAACCCCAACCTGTACGGGTAAAATTTTATCCCAGTAGTTCTAAGGTTTTTATAATCAGGCATCTTGATAGCTTTAACTACTGTCATATTTGTACGTGTGAGTTGAGATCAGCTGAAGATAGTGTCTCAGCTCAAGGATTGACTGTACATGCACTGACTTTCTTTGGTTTTGTGTAATAATAAAAGGCGTGGATATTTAGTTTCGCGGACTACAAATGGCAGTTTTAACTCAATACTTGCAAGTCACCAGATTCGTTGGTTTTGAACACAGTGGGTGTAAGATGCTAGCTAGGCATTTTCGTTTTGAGTACTAAGCATGAGCTAGACAATTTACACTTTTAACGGAGTTGTGTTACCGCGATTAACATTTTTTTCAGGAGTCAGCATTGTTTTGACTGTGTGCTGCGACACTCGGATTTTTTTTATGCGATGGGATTATTACAAATAGTTCAATATGAATTGGTTACAGATGAATGAGAACAATTTTGTATCTAAGGTAGCATAAAAATAGAGCTCCTATTAGTTAACATTATTCAGCAAATACAATTGTTGCATTTTTCATTCTCACCGAACGTTCTACTGTCATCCAAAAGATGAGTGAAGTTTTTCCACGTACGTTTAGTTACCCTCATCAAGTGGACCTATGCTATTAGGACTGGTGTCCAGAGAGGGTTATGGCTCGGCCACTTCAGCTATAGAAAGGTTTTTGGAACTTCTTATGTTCCCACTTTGCTTCTCTCAGTTTACATGCTTCGTTCGCTATGTATTCTCTCTCTTGTTCCCTTCTTCACAACTTTCTTTTATGCACAGGATTTTCTTTGTGGGAACAAATCATGGGCCTGATGCCCAAAGAATGTCACCTAAAAAATGGGCTAACAATAATGACGTAGCTTTCAATAATGACGGAGCTAACTTGGAAACGTTGCTCAGTGACAAGTTTGATTCAAAGCTGCTACTCAACTTCCTCAATGATAGCTAGCTTGCCAATGAAATTTGAAAAGTCCCACATCCTAGAAGCTCAAATATCAGACACTAATACCTTTAATTGGTGAGGAGTCTGAAGACCAACTAAGTATGTACCTATATTCATCGCCATCTTCAGTTCAGACTAAATGGTTCCTTCTCTTGAGATCATTGTTGTTAGGACTATGGAGTCTTAAACTAATATTACTAATTAACTAATCAGTTCCAAAAATTTTCTACGGCATCTCATTCACACGAATTCTGAAGTTTGTTCTGCTTGTGCAGGTTTGAGCTCCCGTACCGCACGCTGTGTGGTGGAGCCCTCGCTCTGTCGGCGCTGCAATTCCGCTCCGTTGATGGCTTCTCTAATGAATACAACGGCTGGGGTGGCGAGGATGACGATTTCTGCGCCAGGCTACAGAGAAAGGTTAGACAAACGGCGCTTTGTTATATGGGCAAAAGTAATGAACTCTTCCGTATTTTGCTATGAATGTAATCTTGCAACACTGACTGATGAGAGATGTAGGTACACCTGTCAAAGTTCTAGAGGCGATTTGAATTTCTAGAAAAATATAATGCTTCATGATGTCTCTTCATAAAAATGGTATTTATAATCTAACTAGTAGACACGGCCTGTCAAAAATGACGGGATACGATATTTAGCTTAAACAAATCTTCCAGATGTGGATGACAAACAAATATATCTTTCCTAATCGTACTGCGATTAAAATATTCTTGTACTTGTACACTGGTGAAACTCTTATCACAGATAGGGTCATTAAGCATCAATTAGAGAGGGACAGAGAGACGGCAGAAGCGGACACCACAAAAAAATAAATATATATATATATATATATATAAACACACTAAGGGTATTAGTAGGCAAGGTGAGCTCGAATTAACAGTGTGTTTGTTTTTCATTTAAAAACGCGAACAGCTATATTTGGCAAAAGTTTGAAAGTTAGTTTTTCTTTTCATAGGTACAGAGAATACAAGTTTGGTTGTTAATGTATTTTTGGAAAAGATAGCATAACAGTGTAATAGAGGTATGAGAGGGGTGAGTGTCCAATGGCTGCAAAAAGCCAAAAGATTTTGGAAAGCCAAACTCGAAGTCAATGTACTCGTGGCCTACACGAACCCTAATAAGCACTGGCATTGCAGGGTTTGTCAGTGGTGCGCTTCAACGCAGAGGTGTCCATGTACCACATGCTGCAGCACGCGCCCGCCACCGCTGCTCCTGACCGCTTCCAAAAGATGAGCGACACATTCCGAGGGGAACGCAGCGACGGGCTCTCCACTCTCTCCTACACCGTGCAGGCCAGTCTCCGGCACCCTCTCATGCTGCGTCTTGTCGTCACTTGGTGAAGGTAATGACCCTATGGGGATCGCTTTTTGTTGTTTTCAACTGCTCTGAACAAGTTCGAGTTTATTCGAATCTGTTACTTTTCATATCATCGGTTTCATAATTTCGTTAACTATAAATTATGTCGTGACGGGCGTGCTTCATAGTTTAAATTCTTGGTTGTGTTCGTTGTTTCCCTCTGGGAGCATGAGATAACCAATAGGTTTAGGTTACTTATATTTACCTATCCTGTGGGACCGGGAAATCTTGTTAGGTTCCCTCAGCTATAGATAAGCCTTTGGGACTTCTATCTTTCGATCCCACTTTGATTTTTACGGCTTTCATCTTCGCTATATCTTTTGTTTTTTCTTCCTGTTCCTTTTCAACTCGCTGTATTAATGTATGCACAGGGTATCTATCCTGTGTGAACACCCACTTTGTGCGTACATCCCACGTCTTTTTTCAGTCCAAACAGAATAGCCCTTCTTTTAACTTTGTGAAAACGCCTTTATAATGGGAACAAAGCATCAAACTAACTACAATACAAGAGAACTCATTGTGGGGCCATATATTGGACGCTAGATAATTTTATCAGGAAACGCTTCTTTTTTACTCCTAATGTATACTATTCTGGAACTATTTTTTGACGACCTAAAGTGTTGAGTAAAACTCGTATTTATGTTAGATAATACAAAAATTTCAGAATGTTATATCTTTTTCATTTTTACCGGAAAAAGTAACTAATGCAGTGCACAAAACTGCTCATTAGGTGTACATTTTGTATGTAATCATACGAAAATTCTGTCTATGTGTATTCCACTAATATTGGTACAAATCATTGCATAAATCGAGAAGTGTGTCAACTACTATTGTGGAATTTTTTTCATCAGTGGAAGAGAGTTCGAAAAACATTTTCAAAGTTCGCCATCAGCACAATTGTGATACTTTGCTCTTAAGCATTCACTCAAATAATTTGCTAAAGTTAAAGAGGGCGTAATAAATGTTCTCATAATTAAGGTGGGATAATTCAAACTCATATTTATTTTGGGCTATCATATACTCATATTTACAAAACAAAAACAGTTTCGACTCAAGTCACGATTGATCTGAAAACACTAGCAGTAGGACCACACTAAGATAAACATTCTTAACAAAGTTATTTTATTTATAAAATGGAAAACAAAAGCGAATGACCTGCTGTTAAGCCGAGCCTGTGCTCGTGTTCCTCACCGGAACATTACATTTAATGCCATCCTATAGACCGTTTACGACACTATGAAAAAACACTTAATAGGAAGTCTTTTTGAATAAGTTACTTGGTGTCTTGTACAATATAGTATCCGTAAATTTAGTTTGATAATAGCACTTGCCAAATCGATTGCTGAACTTACAGACTTGCAATGCAAAAATTTTATGAACTCGTCTGCCCTCTCTCTCGCAGTTTTGTTCAAACCGCGTGAACGCAGAATGGCACTAAGCGATGAACGAGTAAAATGAGTTCATATTTAATGCTACAGAAATACCGCCTCATTTCGTTAGAAGGGGTTGTTGAGGTCAAGCCAATAGATTTAACTAAAACAAATCAACACCATCATCGCTACTAACAGCAAGCTAAATGCGCCGTCATTACCAACATGAGTACAAGGTCTATCTACAAAACCATTCATTGCTTTATATCACGAAAGAATGAGAACTGTAGCTTCAAATACTTATCTCTAAATATTGAATTTGAAAATTGTTATTATATAACCGATATTTCACACAGCCTTTATCTACACATTCAAAATTTACTCCTGAAAATATAAGTTTCAGCAGTTCTATCATTGATATGTAATGCTGACGTGTCTGCTTATTTAATAATATCAAATTCTGGAGCCTAAGCCTACTGGCAACGAAATAGACTTCAAAATTTTCTCTTCTTGATTTATTATTTATGGAATTCTTTCACCTGACTGATACATTTCTCGCTTTATAGTACGAAATTAATGTTTTTCTCTCATACATGTCTAACTGCAAATGAGACGAGAAAACTAGAGCATACCATAGCTGAGGAACTAAGTTTATACTGAGCGAGTGAATGGAAGCATTACGAGCAACTAATAAATTAAGTCTCATTACCTGGCCCTCGCGGCATAGAGGACTGTGAGTGTAGGAGATCAAGTGTTTATGACTTATATAAAGTGTTAATAATTAGTTCAGTTATCGATCCTGAGAACTCGAGTAATTTATAGTAATATTATAATCTGTGCAAGGTTTCGTTGAGCTTTTTATTCCAAAGAAATTTCTGGAATATGTTAACAGAAAATCTATTAGTAGACATTACAGTAAACATTTGACCTATTTTCAATGAACTTAAATTAAAAATTTCCGGTTCAGTCGTGCAAAAAATTTCGAGTTTCCGCAAATGTGAGTTAATATTTGAAGGAAAGCCAATCGAGAACCTCGTGTGTGAACAATGAGTTAACTATTATTTCAAACTACATGACGCTCTAACATGTTTTTAACTCTAAAAGAATTATTTGCATACGAACTAAAAGGTGATTAAAATCACTAAAATTACTCAGGTAGAAAAAGGAATAAATACATAACCCATTTAAAATCTTGAACACTTAACTTACTTAAATTATTCAACGAAGCATTTATAATCTACGAAACTAATTTAAACTTGGAAGCAACAATTCTGTTGCAATGGTACGCGTACGCTCAAGTCTTCAAGCGGGCTAATTATGAAGGATACTGAAATGTCGAAATTTTAAAATTTTAACACTAGATAAAATTTCATAAATTGTTTGAAATACATGCCGTAAAAAAATAAACAGCACACTGTGGTGAAGGAAACGTTCAGACTACATCACTCTAGATAATTTATTTTCTAAATTATCAAACTCCCCTTATAGATATAATTCGCTAAATTTGTTTGCTTGAATTGAAAGCGTTAATTAGCACGTATTGTGTGAATACCATAAATCTTGGTAGCTAAATTCGTTGATCCTATAATATTGAATTTTGTTTCAATGAAGCGCTGCAAGGAATATCTTTAAAATTATCGAAAACGTCCTGTATTATATCTCCAGTGACATCACGCTGAAACTATTTACGTAATAATTGGCTAGAGCAATCCATTTCAGTCTCTCGTCTCTATTGCTTCAGTAATATTTCTGCTGGTCCATCATAACCGTATTTTCATTAAGTGAGTTGAGTATTAACTTCTCATTTTCTTAGCCAGGTATACAGGTAGCAAAAAGCAACATATTCTCCGAACAGTCCCGTAATAGGAATTTTGTCCTCCAAAATCAGGAACTTTTACGAAAATTTTGATTAAACTTAACAAGCTCAGTATAACTAAGGATCGGTTTGACAACTCTGGTTTGGCAGGCCCAACAGAAATAAAACCAACTCGAAGAGGCATCATCAGAGCTGCGAACACGTGAACATCAGAAAAAGATGAATTCATAGTAAACTCAGGATATGTTTCTCGTTTGGTCACAGAAGAAATACTACCTGCTCATGTGCATCCAAATGCAGAACTTAAAAGTAAATCTAAATATTGAGCTAACTTATAAACAACTACGTGGAACTTTATTATTTATATATATTTATTGTTCAACCTTCAAAGCGCTATTTTTGTCTTGCTGAAGTCTGATGAAAGCGAGAAAACCAAGTAAAACGGCGTAATAGATGAAGTTATTCTTATTTAAGCTACTTAAGATATGGCTAAACTGATGGTAAACTGCAAGCGTAATCTGCAGGTCACTCAAGAGGGTTTATATTCCACTATAAGCTACATTGACTTGTTAATTTCAATTCATTCTACTGAAGAAAAACGTTATTTCGCACAGTCGAAGTGGTATGAGCACCGACAGTAGAAAAAGTTTCGAAAAAGTAATTATTTAAGGAGTTTCAAGAATATTAGCTTTGCATTCGAGTCAATAAGTTTAAAATTATTGGATTTCATCAATTGGAAACCATTGCTCTTTAACTGTAATGGAAAGCCTTTCAAAATTACTAAGCGATTTCTTGGACATTCTAAAGTGTAAATGTTTTTCTTTTATATTTGTTTATGAACTTTACACAGTTTCTCTCAAAGCTGGTGGTAACGAAATTTACGTGGATAACACATTTCACCATAATGTTCTCGAGTTTTCATATCTCTAAAATAAAAACATCAGGTAGCATCATAGAGAGGTTTGACGCCGTTTTTTGTCTCTCGTCAAATGAAGTACGTTCATCAGTAAATATTTTAATTTCTGGAAATAATTTACGCTTGTATAATACTGAACTGTTCTCACCTTTTTAGGCATGGTAAAATTTATGTTACCATGCTCAAAGATGCCGAAGTATATAGCGTTCAAATGAGCGATGTCAGAAACTTCTAGACTGAACAGAAGAACGCTACGCAATGAAGTAAAAGAACATCAGATGCGCCGAACAGGTTTTGAAGAAGCAGTCGTACATGATGTGCTCGAGACCCTTTCTCCACGTTAGATCTTGTGTTCAAGACCTGTAGAAACTGTAGAAAAGAAAGCGTTATAGTCTATTCTAAGTAAAATAGAAGAAACCACTTGTACGAAAATATACTTGTAGAACGATAAAAAATTGAAGAAACTCGTATTTACGTTATTTGTATATGATAAAAACATGATCACTGCGAATCCTGTGGAAGCCAAAGCTCTCGCAGTAAAACAAGCTACATGCGTCAACCAAAAGATATTTCAGTACAAGACTCATTTCGAACGTTCGAAGATACTAGCTAACATTACGTATGAAATATGTGGGGAGATAGGGATGCTGTGAAAATATATCAACTATGTTTTCTCCGAGAATAATGAGATGTTGACCCTCTACTATTGGCGGCAAGAAAGCGAAAGTGTTGAGAACGAATTAAGTGATAGATATCTATTCTGAAAGAGTGCAAACCTGAGAGCTACAGATTACGTCTTAAATGCGTTTTTCTTATTACAAAACTCTTCTTACGCTCGATTTTCAAAGTTCACAGAATAAGACATCACTGTTTAGAATTCATAACAGACAAAACAAAAAGAAAAACGTAATTATTCTGAGTGAAATATTTATCTTTCTTCACGTCAAATTGCGTAGAAATATTTTTCAAATTTATTTGACTAGTGTAAGATGTGTAACCGAAATAACTCAGCCCAAATGAATTAATATGAGTAAATGATGTAAAAAAATTGTTTTCGTGGTTTAGAATTAGGAAATTTTAAAATTGTTCGTCTTGTACCATGGCATCACCTACATTTTAACAAAACCTTCATGTAATTATTAGTGAAAACATTTATCGTTAAAAACGAAATCGGAACAACCAGCGTCAATGTGCGAGATGGTCACTGCACAGCCGTTAATGATTTTGATATTTTACATCCTTAATATAAATTGCATTCAAACTAGCTGCTACATGCTTACAATTCTAAAAATTTTTGCCCACGCTATTTGAAATTTCTTTTACTTTAGTACAATCGAATTCTGCGTGAGAACAGTGTAGGTACGGTATCTTAACAGTAACAACCATAGGCCCGACTCATGATCAGAGATGCTAACAAGCATTCTTCCAATACGAGAGCAGATGTTGTAAACAAAATGTGTACTAAATCGTATACGTCGCACAGAAACTCTCATGGATCAATAATGCAAAATAGAAATACATAAGTTGATATCTACTCCCTCAACCAGAATTCTAACCCACGTATCGAGTCTTGGATATAAATCGGATATTAGTCATCCTTATAGATTGTCGCACACAAAGTGTTTTCGAAAGGTAAATGCAACATTCAGATGCAATAAAAACGATGTAATAAAAACCTACACATTTAGCTCTAAGTGCAGAACATTGTTGGGGGTGCAACGGTTATTTTAATTTATGCTTAAGCGACTCCTGTATCTGATAACATTCTGTTCTACTGCTGGTGCATTACAACATCAACATGATTCTTAGTTTTATGTAAAAGCACATTCCTTGCATTCTGTAGAGCTTCTGAGGCAAAATATCCTATTTTGTACTGATGTAATAAAACCACTTGACATTGCTTACCAATGTTGTCTAAAAAGGAAGAGAGTAAAGATCAAATGCAAGGGCGTATTTGATTGTTTTTAATCAACTGATTATTCGTAGAATAACTAATTATAAATGTTAAAAATTATATGTAAGACAATATAATATGTACTTGTTCAGTAAACCACCCACAGCCCATGATACTATAAGAAAGACTAATGATTAAATTATTCTTTGCAATATACATGTATATAATTGCATTTTCATAATCGCAATCAAGACCAGATTCTTGTACATTTTGTAGAAAAATAGTCGTGCATTTGCCGTGAATCAAAGTCTTCTAGTTGCACCGTACAATCTTTTCCAAAAAAATTCCCAATGTATTGCACTCTGATAACAATCCCAGTAAATACAGAGCGTAAGTTCAAGTCAAATTGATCGTAATTGTTACGGCACAGCAGTGTCAGTTTGTTTACTCACCAAAGGAGGTCACCTTGAGGAGTGGCTTGGCGCCGAAGCTCTCATTGGGTCTAATGCACGCCTCTGGAGGGGGACACCACGTGGACAGAGGTCGGCAGAGCTTTCTGATGCGCTGCTCACACACAAATTATGACTAATTTAACTCTATATCGACCACCGTCTTTACTGTAGGACATTAGGGAATCACTCATCGTTCCTATTTTTTGAATGCTGCAATGAAAAGTTCACATTTATTGGGTTTTATTTGTGATAATTCAAGAGAAGCTAACAGAATACTTTGTTCAAGATCCAAAAAATTTTAGTCGTTATAGGGTTAATACCACTAGATAATAATCAGCGATTACAGAATACGTATGGCAAAATGCCGACGTTTGGGTGATCCACTGAGCACTCTTTACGACATTAGCGACTTCATTACCTCAAGAGTTCCTCCGAGTTTCTTTTGTGCGTTTTGTTTAATACGTGACCCGAAGATTTTCTACAAAATAACTATCTTGTATTCAACACAAAAAATTAAACGAAGTTAGATGCGTCTCTTGATTGCAACCTCGACTTAAACCATAAAGTAAACGCATACAATCAGGAAGTAGCAACATAATATAAAATTTCATCATCTCTCCAGGGAGACACAACAATTGTATCCATGGGAATTAGCGCTTCCAGGAGGAAAATGTGAGGTCCCGAGCCGATGTTTACGTAGACCGGCATTTTGTTGTAGAATAGAGTTTTTCATTTTGTTACAGACGATGCTTTTTCTATTCATTGCTGTCCTTTTCTTCTAAACACTGATTTCCTTCTAGAACTTTTATCTTGTATCATTAACCTACTTCAATCTCACTAGTTTCCGTGCAGCACGGATGGGGATACATTTTGTGCATAGATTCTCCGTTCCCTTGGTTCCATTTTAAATGGTGCCCTTCTTCTATTAGGAACACCTTCATTTTACTTAGGGAGACGTACACTAACTTATAATCCAATCTAAACACGAAACTGGCAAGTGATCAGTAATTCCTACCATCAGCGTTGTTAAACAAGAATTGAAAATTTACGAGAAAGGTCTCCAAAATTTGTATTCAAGTATGTTAACTTTCCCTAGCACATGATAATGACATCGTTAACCTTACCCTAAAATCTTTCATGTTTTCTGTAATTATGTAATAGTAAATATTTAATCCATTACCTTTGTATTCCAACATTTCCTCTCACGTGAAAATGACATCGTTAACCTTACCTTAATCTTTCATGTTCTCTTTAATTAGGGTTAATATTTAACACATAACTTTTGTCTTACAGGCATAAAAGATTTCAGAGCTCACCTCCATTAAAGATCCAGTCTCGCGGTACACCTGAATGACTGCTATGATGGGGATGAGCGCCACAGAAGAAAAAGACAAAACCCATCCTACGATCCTGGCCCACCGCGGGAAGTGGTAGTCACCATATGAAGGCGCCTCGTAAAACAGGAATGTGCCTGCCAGGATGCTCTGAAACAAGGCGACGACTTTTGGTTACCTCTGACACAAAAAATCTTTTAAGACTTTTAGTCACTTGAGAGCCATCCAAATTCAAATTTCTATCCAGGTCACTGGAAAAGTGTACTGCGTTCAAACCAGGATGTCGGTATTGTGAAGAAAATATTTTTTGAATCAAATCTCATGACATGTGATAATGAATAATAATAAACAAATAAAGCTTGGCATTATTAATATGACTTGTCATTTATCCGAATAAAGTACTGTACTGGTTATGTTCTAAAGTTGTCCTATGGGAGGAATTACCGAATGTTTCATAATTGCTTTGTTTATTCTGGAAAATGTTGTTTGAACGCTAGTTTTAAATCTCATCTCAGATCTAAATTATGAATTTGAAAGTTATTAATAAGATCTACTAAATTTATAGATGAAAATGTACTTAATATTATTCATCCAATAACATAAACAAGGATATTCTAAATTTAGCGCATTCACACATAAATTTACTAGGTTGAATACCAGTATCTCAGAAGCCTGTCTTAGTTGGATTGACCTCTTTGCAAGCGAAGAAACAGAAAAACAACTTAACTCGCGTAAATTCGATGAGCGTCTTTCCTAAAATTGAAGTACTTATGTCATTATTCATAAATTATTAGTTAATGTTTATTTTAATTTTTTGCGTTTCATGATATTCTTACTCAATGCATGATCCGATTCCCAATTCTGATCAAAATAGTCAATTTGATTTTTTTTCCTTTTTGGCACAATTAATGCAAAGGACATCCTTACAAAATTTAAAAAAGCATTTGTTAGATACCTCACGATCTCGGGAAAGTTGATATTGGTGCTTTCTTCTCGGCAATTTGAAGATCACACATGAGATCTCCCATCACAAATGAAAATTTGTCTCCAACCTCTATCATATCCAGAAGTTTTCACCCACAACTCAGCATAGCCAAAGGCAGAGGAAGGTAGCGTTCTATAGATATTAGAAATATATTGAACTCATAAATCAGCATGAACACCTTAGTACCAAAAGTTGTTTCAAGTGGTAGATTTTAGCATTCAAATTCCTTGGTGACGATGATCCTAAGAATAATTTTCTACACGCAGGATATCTGGCGTGAGAAACACATCTTGTGCATAGAATCCTCGTTTTCTATAGTCCATGCTAATCAATCCCTTCTCTTTGCTCTCTTGAAATCACTTTTGTTGTGGCTAGGGAGTCTTGAAACTAACGAAGTTAACAATATCGATCATTTTATGGAGAAATTTTTTTCTCGCCCAAGACGAGCAAAATCTAGCCCTTATCTAATCTCAGAAACTCAGGGGGAAAATTTTAGGTTCTGCAATGACGTTTAGTCAATATGACACAGTACTACACTAGCTTAGCAACACGACAAATTATGAATCAATGCACCTCAAATAATTAATAAGCTGTACAACGTACATGAATTAGAGTATGTACTGCAGTTGAGCACTCACCAAAACCATGAGCGGCATGCCAAACTTCCAGACGTACCGCCAGAAGACCCTAGGGTAAGGGTACTTGCCCAGCATCAGCTTTATGTCCTCCAGGAAATTATCCACTCCGTAGATCCACGTCACGACCAACACCTGATAAATATGGGCAATAGGAAATGGAATATTACGATTTTTACGACGGCTGACAAAAATATGTGCTCCAGTTTACATAATTAGAATGATTACATAAATAATTCATGGAAGTTGGATCAAAATGGGAATGATGATAAAAGAGACAGTGCACATGCGTGGAGTAAATAAATATTTCAGTAACTTCACACACCGTGGCTTCAGGATATTTCGAAAATTACCTGCTAATTTGTTTGGCTTACGCAAGTTCAGCTATGTTGTGCAGTAAGAGTATTCTTATTCACCACATGAATGATTCAGATAATGGACAAATTAATGCACATCGGTAAGGTTGTTCTCCCAACACGCGAACATAGATGTTTTACCCGAGAACTCCTCAAAATACACTTCAGAATGGTTTTTGTTAAGTAAAATAAGTGCAACACTACTAAATGTTTACAGACGTCACTTGTTATAAGGATGACTTGACTGAACGTAAGAACAACGCAACGTATGCACTAACCTCAATAGCGCCGACCATGAGAGCTGAGAAAGTGGAGCTGTACGAGTCCATCATGTTGAGGACGTACATGCCCGCCTTCGTGGTCATTGACAGGCCCACACAGAACATGATGCAGCAGGCCGCGAGGAGGCCCCACCTGCGTCAAATCAAGATCACAGTTTTAAATTTTTACTTTTATGTGTAAGGCGCCCTTTTCATCAAGATCCATATGAGTAGACAACTTAATTTTAATGCGGTGGTGGATGATCTTTGGAATGCTGCGGGTAGGACACACTTTGGCGGAATGAACACGAAAATGTTCGAAGATTTTCAACTTCCAAACTCCTTCAAGGCGAGGACAAGCCAGTGACGCCAGGCGAAGTGAAGCGGAGCGCTCATAATAGTCGTAAAGCAGCGGTCATCACTGCCATTGTGAAGTTCAACTGATTTGAAACTGATAACAAACTCGAGGGTTAATTCGAACACATCACAAAGCAGTCATGACCGCAGCAATAGTCAAGGTTAAATCATGGAAAACTCTTTGAAAATCAGAAATAAATGGCAGCCAGCGACACAAAATGGATGTTACTGTGGAAGAAAACGAGGATGATCAACAAAATTCACACTGAAAAGATTTTGTGGTCATCCAGCGCGTAGTAACTCCAAATATGTGCCTGCTTCAATTGGGAGTTATGTTAGTGGCGTGCGTTGGAGGAGAGATACAGAGAGGGATGGAGGGCACCCCACCAATGCCCGACCGGAAAGACATTACCGGTTGAGGTGTGGTCACACTGGACCGACACTCACTTGTAGTTTTTCCCCCGCAGAGCGGGGAAGTCGTCAGTAATGGTCGTGATGATGGTGGTAAGGATAGTAAACTGCGTGCCCAGACCCAGGGTGAGCAACATGGCGAAGAATAAGAAGGACCAGGCTGGAGAGACTGGGAGTCGGGCCACAGCTTCGGGGTAAGCCACGAACGCCAGGCCCGGTCCTAGAACGTGTATAAAATGGCGGCTCTTATTCACGTGCAACTAGGCTACGCCTAAGTAAGGTTTCGCCGTAGTCAGTGGGACGACGATCGCTATCCAGTCGTACTTACGGTCATCGAAAAGAGCACCTTGTCTGAAAATTTCGATTTACTCACAAGGTCAATGCATGTGTGAACGAAGAGTCCTGCGGAGAAAAATCTGTTAAGTAAATAAAATTTAAACTTACCGTTCAAACTCAGACGTCGAGCTGCAATGCTTACCACTCACTTTGAGGCCAAGTTCCTCGTTGGGCTTAACTTAGAGCTCACATTTGAAGAAAGGGAAATAATTCAACAATGCAAAAGAATAAGGACAAGGAAAATTGCTGAAAAACAAAGCGGAGACAGCATTTGCTCACGGAATTATTCAGCCCAACACAAGAATATGAAGAACCTTCAATAATGAACGAAGTTTAGTCCCAAAATTAGATCTCAATCAATTATTCTAGTACTCTACACCCTGACATTAATTAAAACCATTAAATAATTGAAATCATTAACTGATACAACGACAAAAAAGAATTTTGCTTCTATAGTTAACTCAGTTGCCTCATTTGTTGGTGGAAATACTTTCGGCTTTTAAACCATGAACTCTATTCATCAGGCTGGCTTATTAAGGCTGTTTAGAAAATTTGGAAGAGTTCTCAAAAATATTTTCTTGAGAGATAAAATTTAAGCGAAGCCTTTCATTCAAGAACTACAACGATGCAAGACAGCACAATTTGAAATAATAGACCATCGTGTCCAGTACTTCCGCTAGAGAAAGATTTCAGAATGCCAGATTGGTAAGAAGTAATTTACATATTGGAGAGAGAGGACTGCACTTGGACCTAACAACAGAGGGAGAACAAATCTAAACAAGTGCAGAATTAACATACCAAGAAGCTACCCAAATACAGAAAATGGAAGACATATTTCAAAAGACAAACGAACATAAGAATGGTATGACAAGCATGAAAAAATAAATGGAGGAAGGTATAACTGAATTTGCATGAACCAATGCAATCAGAACCGTCTTAAGGTTTTCAGACATGTACTGAAATGTCTTCGTTTAAAATCGAAGATTCGAGCGTATTCATTGCTTTTTCTTCTACATAAGCTGCAAAAAGGTCGAAGAACATAAGAACCAAGATTCCCAAGAGCTGATAAGTAGAATATCCTACGAAAAAGACCAAGAGGCCTGCTTCTTAAGACGACGCTGTTTTTCATCCAAATAGCCATCAGCAAATTATGTCAAGGGAAGATGCATGCCTCACAGTTCCAATTGCTCACCTTGCTTAACGACAGCTTCTATGGGTTGGCCAAGCTCATGAGCCATGAAACCGATAACTCCAAAGATGACGAACCCAGCGAAAAAACTCGTGAGGCAGTTGCCGAACGAAACAATTACAGCGTCACTGCAAACGGAAAAAATTATATTCCTAAATGAAGAGAGCTCCAGTGATATTTTTACATTTTTTCTATTATTCGTTTTTACTTTAATTTCTTATGAAGGTGAACTACCGCTGAGAAAATGTTTATATTGCTAACACCAACACATAGTACAATTTTTTCATTGAGCTTTTACTACAAAAAATTTCGTTTTGATTAGATGTAGCTTAATTAAAGAAGATTGCTTTCATCGCACATAAATAAACTTTCATAATTCTGAAGCAAAGTTACGAATTGCAAGCATAAAATCTAAAAAATTGACTAATATTTCAAACTAAAAAGAATTCACAGGCGTTTCTCAAGTATTTAGTTGAATATTAGGGCGCGAGTGGAGCAGCTCACCGGTAGCAGTTGTTGGTGAACTTGTTGTAGGACGCCAGCGTGATGAGGCCGCCCCAGCAAGGGGACAGGCTGAAGAAGATTTGAATCGCCGCGTCCACCCACACCTGCGCATAAATTACAATTTATTTCAATCATCAATGCTCTTGCATTTGAAATTTTAATTCAAACATTTTACAAATGGCACAACCAATTTATTTAATCAAGAAAAGTGTGTCAGTGCATAGGTAAGAAAAGTATAGTATTAAAATCGCCAAATTCCGTATAGTTGGAAGTTTTCATTTATCATCTTTATGAGGTATAACTCTCGTTACCATTAATTTAAGAGATTCAACATATAGAAACTCAGTGAGGTTGAAATTCAAGTGCCATCACAATGAGGAAAATTTTCAGGGCCTCGGTTTGTACGGCTCTGTACGCTGGCAAAAGAAAACGTAAAAACATCTCGATATGCAATAGGAAATGAGAACAAAACAATGAAAACACTCCTAGGGAGTCGGTAAATTTCCCATAATTCATTGACGAAAACATACACGATTAGCATTCTTCTTGAGTTTAGCCCAGGAATCCTGCATATCCTTGCGGGGTGCAAAGTTTCAAAAATGAAATGAACAATGCCTTGCCACACACCTCATTAGGGACTGTATTTGGTGGAGGCAAGAGCCGAAAAATGAAATTGCACATAACCACAACGAATTTTTACTTTCCTTTGGGTGAAGCTAAAATATTATAGAAACAAACAGGTTTGTTGAAACTATTTATAAGACAAGGGATTAATATTAATACAGGCAACGTAATTTACGACTTCGGACTTAAAAGGAAATAGAACATTGAAAATATGACTATCATCGAAATGGGGAATAAAATATAAAATATTCTGAGTTTCATTCTGTAAATTGTAACTGCTAACCAATAGTAAAAGAAATGAATGCTTTGAATAATTCAGGGTTTTACCTGTGAATTATATTTTGAATTTTCTCACAGAAAATCATCTAGAGGACGTGAATGAAAAAAAATGTGTGCACCAAAAATGTAATCGTGCAAAAGTGTACTTAACGACTCCATTGCTACAAGCTAGACAGTTGCTCTAGTCAAGAGTGCAACATTTCAGTTAAGCGCCAGCTATCCATTTATATTTCCATTGAATAAACTCCAACATAAACCCAGAAAAAGGCTGTGCTGTGGTCCTAGAGACTATTATAATAAAAATAATTCCAAAAATCTGCGCTCTTGGTGCTCTGAAAGACGAAGCCCTATGAACTAACTCTCTTCTTTTGAGACATTCATTTTCAAGATGAAATGCAAGCGACCACTGAACTTATGTACTGCTTCTCACCAAATATTTTCTTGAGTACAAGAAATGAGATTTTTAGTCAGAATATGCGAGGTGTTCTGGTGCGGCATCAGAGCACGCTGTCAAACTACATTTCGCTCCTTCCTCTCACTCGTGTCGGAATAACAAACTTCCATTAAAAATTTCGTCGCGATAGAGGCAACGCATTCGACGTTATTGGAGCAGGCGACTGAAAATAGCAGGCCAAATTAGGCATCATTGGTGGTTATTCAGGGACATTTATGGTCATCCTAGCGAGGCAATATCGGGAGGTGAAGAACATCGATCGGTGGGGCAGGGTAACCTCCCCATAACGGGGCAGCCACGGGGAAGGCAAGTCTCCAGTTTCCACTTCCCGTGTGGGGAAGCCGATCAATACGAGCGTGCTCGCTCCGCGCGCCCTCAAGCATCTCACAAGCTCAAGTGAATGTCAGCTTACATAAAGCCTCACATCAGAATTCAAAATAGTCTGACCATGTAAGTTATTCATAATTCCAAATAGTCTAAGCCTATGAGTTACTCAAACTTCTAAATAGTCAAAGCTTGTAAGTTACTCAGAATTTCAAATTTACACGTTGTCAGCTCGATTAAGAATAAAGAATTGGTGACCTCGTGAAATACTGTCCCTTATACAGAAAATGGTATAAAAATATACAGACGCATAGATGTTTAATGACTTATTCACTCAGTATATTGAGATTATTCCAATCCTAGAAACCAGAAAATGAAGAAATCCGACAATAATTGTTTGTGCCTCAAAAATTTAAATTCAAGTATTGTTCAGAATATAAATTCCATCATGCTCCAGCTACATAAATATTAGAAAAATACCCTAAGTAAAAACAATTTACAACTACCGTACGCTATTTTGCTAAGCAATAACACAAGCTACGGAGACAAGCATGAAAAAAATTCAGTCATTAAAGCACGCAGATATTGATTTAAGCCCACACAATAAATGCCCAGTAAATTAAATTATTATTAGAAAAAATCTTCCAGTATGGAAGATCCAACGCCAATCTGGCCTCCTGAGGCTCGCTCCAGTGAATGGTAGGATCAAGTTGCTCTCTGGTGAGCGACCACCACTGCCGAGATCAATACCAGCGACCAGCTGAGGCCTCCACGTTTGCAAAGCTCAGTGAAACGTGCGTTCCGCAACAACGGTGCATGAATTCTTTAGTGCATAATTGAGTTTTATCTCACAGGCCGGGTTCTGAAAGCCCTTCCAGCTTCAGAGACGAATGTGATACAGACCAGGTGGCTTCTGCGCTAAACGATAACTCCGACACACACGTGACTAGGCAGAAGTGATTTCAGGTCGAGGACTCGGTACGTTAAATTGAGTTCCAGCGAAGTTAAGTTCCGCTAAAATTTAGTTTA
>JACJUY010006160.1:0-11648 GCA_014220935.1 Platorchestia sp. MABIK | reverse complement strand
TGGTTTTTTTCATCTTAGGGGAAATGTTAATAGATTAAACAAGTTTCAGCTGCTTATAATTCAAAAAGAAGATCGAAGGACTCAATAGCAATATTATTCAAGCAGTAGAAGTATAGAAAGATGAGAGTAATACAAAATATCAAAATCATAAAGACTTCATAATTTAGTTGCAACTCTAAAGCTAACGACGGAAATGAGACGAAGCAATGCAATCACAGCTTTAAAGAGCTCGCAAGGTATTAAAAAAGTTTTAAATCTTTTAACAATTTTTTTGAAATATTGCAAGCTATAAGCAAGCTATAAACTAAGTCATGCAAGGTTTTATTCTCCAACAAGAGGCAATCTCAAATAATTCTACATTTTGAGTCTGAACTCGTAATATTTGGCAATTGAGCAAGTAAAGGTAATCAAAACACTAGAGAAAGAGTTGGGAGTGAGGAATTGTCTCGTTATGTTACTCAAGCAACTACCGCATTGTTTTTTCATATCACCCTCTCTTAATGGTGCAGGACAAAGTATCAGTGAAATTCTTTATTCATGAATTAGTGATATTTCCGTTTAAAGAATGAATAAGGAAGCACAACATGTTATTCTTTTTTAATTCAACGACGGATCAGATCATGAATGCGGAATCACACCCATGCACCTCACTGTATGCGTTACTATTAGGGAATTTCTCAATCATTGGCAGCCCTGTATAATTCAAGATGTCATTCTCTGCCCAGGTTTTTACGGCGTTCGTGGGTCTTGCTGGCGGGGCTGCAGCAGCGGTGGTAATACTGATGCTGGAGTGCAGCTGCTGGAGGCGATCGCACGAGCGTGTTGGCAGCGAGCTACACAACTGAAATGCGTGCCTAAATTTCTTTCGACTCGTATCGAGAGTTGTATTGTATTGTATTGTATTGTGGTTCGAATTTCGTTATTCCTGGAATTGCGTCGTAAATTTCAGTTCATCCGTAGTTCATTTTTCTTTTGAACTAATTGAAGTGTTTACAATAACAATTGTGGCAACGGTTGGCATAACACAATGTAATTTTTAAAACTGCTTCAATGCAAAAATAGTTGAGACCAAACAGAATTATTGGTATAAATCAACCGGAGCGCTGGTTCAGCACTGGATTTTAAAGACTTGAGCTTCCTCTTAAAAATAATTTGATGATTTGAAAATGATTCAAAAAGTGCCCCTAATTTAATTTTTAAGAGTGAAAATGAAGTACTCGAACAATTTAAAGCTAGTAATCTGTAAAATTTCGCAAAGTCACACCAATTAACGAGTAAAACGTTCAATACGGAACTACTGATTTCGAAATCGTTACATAATAATGGAGAAAACTTGCTTCTTAAGATCAACAGAAATTGAGAAGAGAGAAGGATAAGTACGTCAAGTATAACTCGTCACGGTACTTGTTGTTCGAGCATATTGGGTCCGATTACTTTCGTTATACTCCTTGAGCTATTATTGTAAGTGTTCGATGCATGATACGGCGGGAAACGTGATTTAAACTTTCGTTTAGCAGGTCAGCTCATGGTTTCATTTTCACTTGGAAGGTATCACAAATTGCATCAGGAATTCCGAGAAAAATGAACATTGTGGATATTATATTTGTTCATCATCCATGAACTATACTTGGCTTGGATCGTTTCTTTTCAGTGCGTAATTGAGCAAAATATGAAGTCTTTTATCCACTGTATCTAAGAATTCTATGCGGGTCTCATCGGCCTGCAATAGAGCGGTATTCGTTCAACGATTCGTTCATTTTAAAAATATACTTAGTACTGCTCATTTTAGTGCCATTATTTAAGCCTGATTTCTCAGATGAATCTTTTGTTTAACAGTAACGAGTTCCGCTGAGTGTTCAAAATGACTGCAGTATATATATTGCCATTATTATTTAAAAGGATTCTTATCTTATAAGGTGTGATAAATATTTTATCATTCTGGAATATATTTTCTCTTCACTTGTTAGCGCATATTGCAGAAATATTTTTTCTCGTATTAAAAACACCATAATGCAAAAACACTTGAAATATTCAACATTAAACACTAAATTCTAAGAGAAATCAACTATGGTCAAAATAAAAAAGCAACTATAGGTCGTTTTCATGGCTGTGTATTTCGCCGATTTAAACTCCATTTTTACTAAATAAAGTATTCAATCTATCATCATGCCAAAGCCTATTTCAGATTCAAACTAATTGACCAAGCAAAGATGAAAATTTCATTGCTTGAAAATTTTTCTGAAGACGTGTTTTAATTTAAAATGTCCACTCTTTCGCAAAACCTGTGTTCCAGCGAATGCTGACCTTCTTATGAACGTATGTAAGAACCTCAAATAAATAGGAAATGATGGTTGGAATTTCTAACCCAAAACCTAAAGAAAATAAATATATATTAAAATTTTTTGCGCTTTAGGTGAAAAATTAGAGGTGATGTACTTGATAATAATCGTCAACACAAAAAATTTGAGATTGTTTTACTAATTTTCACTGTTCCCTTTACCACGTTTTACTGGTTAAATTGTGAATAATTGGAGCTTCACTTTCTATTAAATGCTGGATTATCTTACATTTGAATGCCGAATATGATGGTTCTCAGACGAATCCGTTTCCGTTTTTCAGCATCAATTCATTGTGAGAGCCTGACGTAGAACAATATATTTTAATGAAGTACTACGAGCCATATATCTGAGAGGAAGAGCACCAAATTTCTTGGAGTTCGGTCAGATAGAACTTAATTGTATTATGCCGAATTCGTAGCTTAGATGAATAATTATGTTCATGGTATGTCTTCGAGTCTCCTTGAGGAGAAATGCATAGCACCTTAAAATCGTTCAGTGGTGTGAGACGAATAGCTTTTCACCATAACATACCTGTCATATACAGGTCCTGTATACGTCGTGCGGTGTTGGAAATGTCCTTAAAACTCTGAATAATCAGTCTCATTTTCAGGAAAAGAGGCATCAGTATTGGAAGATGGCTATTCATTCAATTTATTTATAGGCATTTCTCTTTGATTTTACGTACATAGTAAATTGAGAGACAGAAGTACAGCTACTGTTGTAACATGGGTAAAACGATTTCATACGTTGTCAAGATGCTGCAGGTTACTCTATTCCTCTCTCTAGGGCGTAACGCTTTCACATTTTAGTCAGACGTTATCTAAACTTTTCAATGTGGAAGTTATCTAAAAATAATCTTAAATGGAAAAAACAGGAGAAACAATGTCAAACGATGTGAACTTGCTACCATTGAAGATAGAATAGCATGGACAACAAACAAATCTCCAAAAGAGAGAGTGACCAGCTATAGCAAAGGTTCTTCTGATGAAGTTCACAGAGCGTCCGTTCATTTGATCCTGTGTTTACAGATGACAAACTTCTCTGTATTGAAGTACAAATCAATTATCAATAATGTAGAATGACCATATAATCTAGCGCTGATACTCTACACTTTTGAATTATAATTTTCGCAGGTCAAAAAATAAGCATTAACATGGAATAATCAGCCTTATCCCGAACAAGGGAACTTTATCCCATGCTAATCATCGAAGTAAAAAAAGAGCATCGGATAATTCGTGTACGCCAATAAATTTGAAAGCCAAGCGCAGTTCATAAACATACTGTTCAAATCCCAACAGAAAAACATACATTTTCACTCCTCAAAATGCCCACAACAATGGTCTAACGAGCATTCTTTTCGAGGATTACTCACTTGTGTAATCAGTATAATTTACAAAATGAATTGATGCGCAAAATTGTTAGTTCATCAAGTCCTACGTTGAAGTTTGTTCAAAGAAATCTGAAACCCCTGGTACACCATAACATGCGGCGGCATAATACCCATGTCGCTTGAGACAAAAGGAAGAAAAGTTTTCACTGCGTAGTATACTCTAAGTCCAGAATAGCTTTCTTTGTGCCTCAGTTGAAATGAGGATGACTCGCTTGTGACAACATGAAGTTAAACGAATAAATTATTAATTGCAAGGAAAACTTACTTTGATCTTTATGAAAAAGCAATCTCAACGCACGCAGGAATTTAAGGTTTATTTACATTAACCATCCAGACTTTTGCCAGCATTTGTAATAATTGATTCCTTGCCGTTTTTCACTCACATCGGTCACACGTGTCTATTGGCCTTCCTCTTGGTACAAGTTTTCAATTTCTTATTCGTGACTTTTCTCTTAAGTTTGCTCGAAAGAGATCCAAGTCCCATAACTGCGATTCAAATCTGAAAACTCAATCTTCAGTGTTGGAGTAAGATGTAAGTCAAGCTAAAAATATTTAAAAAAATAACAAATAAATTACGTGTTTCTCAATGTTTGAAAAACCAATTTTATAACATCTGCGAGCAAATTAAATATATATTAAATTAAATATGAAAGTGTTTTACCGTACCACAAATTTTGTGTGACACGTTTATTACACGTTTACAATTGTTTGCATTGACAAAATAACTTAAAATTTCCGAAAAGTTTATCACTATTCAAAAGCCATTAAAGTTAGACATGAACGTCACACAAAATCCAGTTGGGCGATTCACTGCAAAATTTTGACATTGTTAAGAGCGGTTTCCAACGGAGGTGAAGCACTTGGTTCACATTGAATGGTGTCCGTATTCCCTCAAGTTTTATTTCGATTACAGTAGGTGGTTTTTTAATACTTTATCCTCATCCAAGGTCGTCCAATGTTCTTAGAATGCACTAGGTTTCAAATAGTTGAAGAAATTTGATGTTGAGTTTCTTACTAAATATTTTTCTGTAGATGGTTGTTTGTTTTTGAATTTTCATCTATCATCGATATTAGAACGGCCTTGATTTAGGTACGTCAAATCAATCTTTAGATCTTATGTTTGAAGTTTCGGTTAATTTTAATTAAATGCACTCAAAGATTTTAATTATTTTGTTCCCAAGAATCGATAAAAGAACACATTTAACACGTTCCCCACGTACTAGCCACATATGTACCAATAGGTAAATTGCTCATTCACGTACCTGTATAAATAAATGACATTTCATTTGTTTTGTAATCTGTTTTAAAAATAATTGTAATTGAACAAGATAAAATGTTATTGTGCAATTGTATTTTCTATATTTCTTGGGAAGGATAAAATATGTGGTCAATATTGAATTTAATGTTGTCAACGACTTATATAATTTCATTGCGAAATTTAAGTAATTGGAGACATTTTAAGGTCAATATTGAATTTAATGTTGTCAACGACTTATATAATTTCATTGCGAAATTTAGGTAATTGGAGACATTTTAAGGTCAATATTGAATTTAATGTTGTCAACGATTTCAATAATGTCATTGCCCCATTTGGGTAATATGGTACAATTGAAGACGTTTAACACGAATGACACTGTGGTCTCAAGTACTTAGTTTTCGAGATATTAAACTTTGAAGTTATAGGAACGTCGTTTATAAAATTGAACAAACGGACACGTATATAAGCAGAAATACGGTTTTGACGTAACGATAGGTTAGGTTAGGTAAAGTTAGGTTAGTTAAGTAAATTAACCTAAGTAAACCTAAAATAACCTAAACTTAACCTAGCCCTACCGAGGCCGATGTCTTCCGCCAAAAAATTTGGCGTGGTCCGCGTCCGCGAGGTGCCGGAAAAGCTGTATGGAAACTGCCGTTAATGTTATTCTTACCTGAACGTTATTTATGTTATATCTCATAAACCAAGCATTTCCGAGCACAATGTCATTCGTGTAAAACATCTTAAAATGTCTCCAATTTCCTAGATCTTGCAACGAAATTTTGAAAATCGTTGACAACATTCAACTATTTTAAGATGTTTTACATAAACGACATTGTGCTCGAAAGTGCTTGGTTTTTGAGATACTTAACTTAGAATTTAAAGAAACATATATAAAATTGAACAAACGGACACATAAATAAATTGAAATATGGTATTAACATAACGATAGCTGAGGTTACATTAGGTAAAGCTAGATTAGTTGAATAAACTAACTTAAACTAACCTAAAATAACAAAACTCAGCCCTACGACAATACCGACACCGATGGTTTTTTCCCGCTAAAGTAACTGCGCATGTTCCGTATCCGCCATACACCGGAAGGGCCAAATCGAAACTGCCGTTAAGGGGATGTACTACCCAGTATTTTACCTAATTTACCGAATTTTTCATATATCACAGTTCACGTTTTTATTGCACCTAGAGGAACGAAAATGAACACAGATATGTAAAATTGAATTCTGAACACATTTTCGTCAAAAAAATTTAAAATTTTATTATTTTCGCAATAGAAAAAGTTATTGTGCGAACATAAGAAAAAATGTATATAGACTTGCGCAATACTTTTCCCACTCAACAATTTTTTACGTAGAAGCGCGATTGTGATCTCATTCGACGCGGAAGGACTGTAGGAACCTCGTACGAACAATCGCGCTTCTGCGTAAAAATTGTAGAGTGGGAAAAGTTTTGCGCAAGTATATATATTTTTCTTATGTTCGCACAATGATTTTTTTCAATTGCGTAAATCAAAATATTTATAGGAGTAAATACGTTCAGAATTCAGTTTTACATATCTGTATTAATTTTCGTTCCTCTAGATGCAATATAAACGTGAACTGCGAAATTTGAAAAATTCGGTATATTAGGTTAAATACAGGGTAGTAGATCTCCTTAATGCTATTATTATCTGAACATTATTTATGCTTTATCTCAAAAACTAAGCATTTGCGAGCAAAATGTTATTCATGTAAATCGTCTTAAAATGTCTTCAATTACCTAAATGTGGCCACGAAATTTTGAAAATCATTAACAGTAAAATCAATATTGACCAAATACATTCGAGCAGTGAAGCCGATTTCCCAATTTCGGTACTAACCCAGCCGTTGACTACCGTGAGCCGTTGAAATTCGGCGAACGTGTTGAAGACGTTTTACATGAATGCTATTTAGCTCGCTAATGCGTAATTTTCGAGATATGGCATTAATAACGTTCAGGTAGGAATAACATTATATAGTCGATAGCGTCATAGCCGCATTGTTGAAACAAGCGCCGATTCTTGGCGGAAGAACATCAGCCTCGGTATGACTAAGTTAAGTTCTTTCAGGTTTATTTTGGTTAGTTTATTTAGTTAACCTAAATTTACCTAATCTAACCTCATCTATAGTTATGTCAGTGCCGTGTTATAGCAAATTTACGTGTCCGCTTCTTTACTTTCATTTACGACATTCTCGTAACTTTAAATTTGAATAACTTGAAAATTACGCATCAGAGAGAAAAATGACATTCATGTAAAACGTTCTTAAATGTGTTCTTTTAGTGATTATAGGCAACTAAATTTCTAAATTCCGTGAGCGCATTAAAGTAAAATTTGACTGAAGTTTCGAATCAATGCCACTTTTTGAAATTATTTCAGGCTTGAAATATTTTAAAAAGATTAGTTATTGCAAACGCATGGTAGACTTATGCGTTGTGGTCTTAGACACGGTCGCCTAGAATTGGTAATGATGCCTCTAAGCAACCGTTAACGCGATGAGATAAGATTTTTGATCTCGTGCGGTGTGCTAAATTAGAAGCAGTGAGAGGCAAGCGATTTTCAAAAGAGTGAAACGATGATAATTTTTGGACTTTCCATAAAGTTTCAAGTCAACTTCTATCGAGAAGTCCAACCATCTAATTTTTTCTCATTTTTAAACATATTTTTTTGAACAAACTTTGGAATACTTCCCTAGAAATTCCATCTAAAGATTCAGATATCATTTCGCATATTATAATCGAATCGGGTGCGTTTGTAATCGTATTGACCCTAGACATATCAGGTGTCGCAGCAATAGACTAACCGCTGGAGACTGAGACGCTACTGCCATAAATGAGGCTCAGCTAAATCAGCATTCCGTTTTTGCGAAGAAGTACAGGGTGGGGCAGAAAAACCTATCCGATTTCAAATCCCTTTTTCTCAGAAGAGGGAGCAGGTANCAATTAAATTACACTTATGGCTTTTCTTTGATTTCTTTTGAGGAAAGATGCATAGGTCTTTCAGAAATTTAACTGGAAGGGATGAATGAATTTATTTTGACTGCAGAAGGTACCGACAAAGTTCTTAAACCAACCGATAAAATTGTATAAAAAATCTCGTTAAAAATAATTCTTTTTTGTAGGAAATATTTGCGAATAGAAGCACACGATTTTCAATTTGCGTGCTTCCCAGTTAATTACTTATATTAACATATTTAGCGGCTGAGTAACAAACATGCAGGAATTGTTGAATTATGTCTCTCATGAATGGCAAAATCAAGCACAACCGGACGGCTGAAGAAATCATAATTTATGGTTTGACTCGAATCTCCGTTTTGCTCTGCTTGGACTCGACAAACTTGCACCAACCAATAATGGTTTTCACAGTGGTGCGCGCTGAACTTCTCGCTTACTCGAGACTATCGAAGCTGCTAAAAAAGGGTCAACTAAAATCCAGAAAGATTAATGTGCAAGTTGTCTGAAATAGTGAATGTGAATGAAAATTTCACGAGGGACATATACAAAACTTGGACTTGTATATTGTATTTACAAGTATTTTCAACTCAAGATTCAAAAGCGTTTACCAATTCAGAGATGTCAAAAAGGCTAGCTACCGCAAAAAGCTCTGTTTATACAAGGTAAACAAGGAAAAGATGCTCGCAAATGACAGTGTTTTTAGCTGTCGTATTTTCACTGTCGATGCAAAGTTTTGTTGTCTGAATAATTGAAATTTCTTACGCACGCTCCAGACCATCAAAAACAAGTTTTCATTTTTCAAAAATCAACTTCTCCTTATGAAAATCTTCGTCCTCTAATGGAGAAATCATTCATTATTGTTCATGATATTACCTGATTTGGATTTCGATACAGAGTTATGTAAATAGCTTATGGTCAAATATTTGATACACTTAGAAATGTACTTAAATTGTTAGTTTAAAAATTTTTTTCACACAGAGTTTACGTCAGTTTTAGTATGTTTGAGAGCATCTGTTCTTTCTAGTGCATGCAAGTTTGCTGGCTTTAATCCACTCGAGTGAATCGATCTTTTCATAAACTTGGAGTTGGTAAAAAGTTTCGATGTGCGAAGCCAACTTAACTGTTTATGAGAACATCTTCAGTCTAATTCGAAAAGTTAAATAACAGAAAAATGCAATAACTGAATAAAAATTATCGATAGACTTGAAATTTCAGTTCAATTGAATCTCTAAGCAACGAGCCTAAATGTTTTTTAATTTCGCTGAGGTTTGGTTTTGAAATGCCCTGGCCAAACCTGTTGTGGAAATAATTTTCTTTATGGAAGATATTCGTTTTTTCCTCACATTCTGAATTCTTTTAATTAACCTTATTTTGTCATAATAATTCTCCGTTCATCCTACCAATAGCAAAATGAATTGTTGGGATCTGACTCTGAACATAAATACATGCATCAAATACAGAAACTATCATCTTTATTCCTCGATAACTAGTGTTTACTATGTTCACGATTTTCAAGTAGCAAAAAGTTTCAACAGAAGATGTTGTTCTGTTCCGTAATTCATTTTTAGTTAGTAGGATTTCTACCCAACATTTTTTCAGTCTCAGCTTATTCATTCATTTTATTTCGCTGATTATCAGAGAAAAAGATCACCATCTTGAAAGTCAACTTTCTGTACCGGAGTTTAGTGGATTACTCCAATTGTTGAGGCTCGATTTAATAGATTTGTGTTCGCTTAAAATTCCTGTGTTTAAAAGGTACCGTCAATGCGAATCACACCTCAAAATGTTTATCTGTTTCGGTTTTTTCATCTTAGGGGAAATATTAATAGATTAAATAAGTTTCAGCTGCTTTTAATTCAAAAAGTAGATCGAAGGACTCAATCGCAAAATTATTCAAGCAGTTGAAATATAGAAAGATTGAGAGTAATAATATCAAAATCGTAAAGACTTCATAACTTAGTTGCAACTCTAAAGCTAACAACGGAAATGAGGCGAAACAATGCAAACACAGCTTTAAAGAGATCGCAAAGTTTTAAAATGCTTTGAATCTTTTTAAAAAATTTTTGGAAATGTTGCAAGCTATAGACTGAGTCATGCAATGTTTTATTCTCCAACAAGAAGCGATCTCAAATGATTCTGCATCTCGAGTCTGAACTCGTAATATTTGGGAACTGAACAAGTAAACGTAATCAAAACACAAGAGAAAGAGTTGGGAGCGAGGAATTGCCTCATTATGTTACTCAGGCAACTGCCGGATTGTTTTTTCAAATTACCATCTCTTATAGGTGAAGGACAAAGCAGCAGTGAAATTCTTTATTCTTCAATTAGCATCATTTTCATTTAAAGAATGAATAAAGAAGCACAACGTATTTCTCCTTTTTAAATTTGACGAAGGATCGAAATCATGAAGACGAAATCACACCCATGCACCTCACTGCATGCGTCACTATTAGGGAATTTCCCAATCATTGGCAGTCCTGTATAATTCAAGATGTCATCCTCTGCCCAGGTTTTTACGGCGTTCGTGGGCCTTGCCAGCGGGGCTGCAGCAGCGGTGGTAATACTGATGCTGGAGTGCAGCTACTGGAGGCGATCGCACGAGCGTGTTGGCAGCAAGCTACACAACTGAAATGCGTGCCTAAATTTCTTTCGTATCGAGAATTGCATTTTATTGTGGTTTGAATTTCTTTATTTCTTGAATTGTATCGTAAATTTCAGCTCATACGTAGTTCACTTTTCTTTTGAACTAATAGGAGTGTTTACAATAACAATTGTGGCTACGGTTGGCATAACACAATGTAATTTTAAAAACTGCTTCAATGCAGAAATAGTTGAGACCAAACAGAATTATTGGTATAAATCAACCGGAGCGCTGGTTCAGCACTGGATTTTAAAGACCTGAGCTTCCTCTTAAAAATAATTTGATGATTTGAAAAATGATTTAAAAAGTGCCCCTAATTTAATTTATAAGAGTGAAAATGAATTACTCGAACAATTTCAAGCGAGAAATCTATAAAATTCCGCAAAGTCACACCAATTAACGAGTAAAACGTTTAATGCAGAACTACTGATTTCGAAATCTTTATATATATATATGGAGAAAACTTTCTTCTTAACGTCAACAGAAATTGAGAAGAGAGGAGGATGAGCACGTCTAGCATAACTCGTCACGGTACTTGTTGTTCAAGCATATTGGGTCCGATTACTTTCGTTATACTCCTTGAGCTATTATTGTAAGTGTTCGATGCATGATACGGCAGGAAATGTGATTTTAATTTTCATTTAGCAGGTCAGCTCATGATTGCATTTTCACTTGTAAGGTATCACAAATTGCATCAGGAATTCCGAGATATGAATATTGTGGATATCATATTTGTTTTTCATCCATGAACTACTTGGCTTGGATCGTTTCCTTTCAGTGCGTAATCGAGCAAAATACGTAGTCTTTTATCCACTGTATCTAAGAATTTTATGCGGGTCTCATCGGCCCGTAATAGAGCGGTATTCGTTCAACGATTCGTTCATTTTAAAAATATACTTAGTACTGCTCATTTTAGTGCCATTATTTAAGCCTGATTTCCCAGATTAATCTTTTGTTTAACAGTAACGAGTTCCGCTGAGTGTACAAAATGACTGCAGTATATATATTGCCATCATTATTTAAAAAGATTCTTAT
>JACJUY010006159.1:37029-51544 GCA_014220935.1 Platorchestia sp. MABIK | reverse complement strand
TGATATGTATCATGCTTCAATTGGAAATAAAGCATCCGTAGATGCCGATGTTTGTTTTTAAAAACTTTCATGTGACAATAAAATTGAAATAAAAACAGACGAGAAGGATGATACCGAGGAAAATTCAGTGCCTAATCAATACCATTAGTCAACGCAAGGAAATTTGTTCTAAGAAGGTCGATCAAATTTATATAAGTTCTAAGCCATGCACATGGGCAGCGCGCTCACTACCGGCTTTGCTCTGTCTGTTCTAACGATTTGCTTACATTCTATCTAAGTGGGAAAAACTTCGAATCAAAAATCGTGAGGAAAATAACCAGACCTAGAAACGTGTATTTGTTTTTAGTTTTTCTTTGAATTGTTTTCCCACGTATGCTCAGTACAAGCAATGATTTATTTTATAACTGTTGTTTACAAATGAAAGGTAGCTACCTTCGTTTGATTATACTCTTATTTCAATTGTTACTCTAAGCGGTTCTATAAGTTCGCTTTTACAGCAAACATGAACCACTTGAAATGTTTGTGCGAGTCAAATACACGACTTTATTTTTCTTCAAATCACGCTTAGCTGCGCGAAACAAATTGCTGCAACGGGTAATTAAGGTATATTTAAGTATATTCCTGAATCGTATAACTTCGTGTGTGCCAGATACGCGTGGTATTTCGTCCATCAAGAAAGGCATTAGCCCCGTACAGTAGTTCACTATTGCCTTTAATGATACAGACAAAAGACCGCTGGGTGTCACTTCTTCTCGTCAACGAAGACGGCTAAAATGAAACCTAAAGATATGAAGGAAATAAAGAAAAACCAAAAAAAATAGATAAATAATTTTCAATGAATTTGTTGCCCAAATTTCATAAAATTTACTTTTAAAATGTCTTAACATAGAGATCCTTAGTTAGGAAATCATAATAGCTATGCCAATGGTTGAACGAAAGCTTGAGAGAAAATCTAGAAATTTGTTCGATTGTTATATCATTCAAAGTTTTAAAAAGCTTACAAAAATTACTAAAAAAATGAAAAGAGCGACACAATAATGAAAAACCTCTTAGAGGACAATCTCCTGTTAAATTGGCTCATGAATTTGGGCTTTAGCGATGGCTATCCATTTTGAAGGATATATAACAAATAGAAGTAAATTATTCTGCACCTGAAACCAAATTGGTCGACATGAAGGAAATTTGAAATAAGCTTTCGTGCATACATTTCATACACCAACAAGTTCCTTATTTCTAGCTAAGAAAAACTGGCATTACCTGACAACCTTTGAATGAAATTTCGCACATGAATAATACCGCCAGAAGATAATGCTGGTACAAAAAATCTCCGAGAGTCAAAAATGAGAAAGAATTGTAATACAAAACACTAAAATATACTTCAAAACACGAATAGCGCACTGATACCATATAACTTATGATGAGCTAATTTTTCAATGATGTTTCCTGTTTACTAAATGTATTGATTTGTAATTGTATTCTTACATAGTGTATGCCGTCAGGCGACTTAAGCAAACAAATTATGCCAAAATACTTTGCAATGAACGGAAAATTTCATTTAACTTTAAAAATCGATGATCGCTGGCAAATTTGAGAGACAAAGATTGTGAACAAAGAAACTCCAAGTTGATGGTATTTCAAGAGAGAAGAAAATTGAGAAATTATTAGTTCAAGTTGAAGTCACTGTGTACTCTTCGTATTATATTTTTCATTTAAACTTGACGTTTCTGAAGTATTTACAGATTTTGATTCATTTGCCTGACGAAAACAAGATTACGAAATAATGTTTAAATGTAAAAAAGTGTCAGTTGATATAAAAAATAGCGGAGCTTTGCGAGCAGGTGGAAACATAGTCTGCACGGATGACACCCATTGTGCAGCCAGGAGGCTCGGGGCCATGGCCCCCACGGAATGTTCAGCTGGGGGCCAGTTTAAGTCACTGTTTTAAGTAAAAGAATAAAAAGATTGCTGATACTTATAGTCTGGTATAGTTCCCGCGAAATTTTCTGCTGGCTGCGTCACTTCTCACACTTATAATATTTGTTGCACATAGTTACTGAACTCATGTCTCATGCAGTACAATGTTCTATTTATTATTCTTTTGTATTTATCAAAGTGTGAAGTGAGAAAGACTTTATGGGTACAATTGAAATGTTCATTCGCTTACGTTTAGGAGTCGCAAAGAATCACGAGACGACCGGGTGTCAGTAACGTGCGATGTCATGGCATCCTTGATTCGTGTCGAAAATTATCAGTTCTTATTTTAAACATTGGAGGATTTTACTAAATTATTTTTAACTAACGTATACGATTGATCCACTGATCAACCTACCTACTACAAATCTACGTCTACTTCCTACGTTTATAACGAACATTACGGTATATTATGCTCGTCATAGCCGTGTGTCTATAGGACCTGACTCCGTGCGGGAAACGCGGGTTCGAGTCTCGGCGCTGGTGGCGATTTTCTCTGTTGGGTATAGGACAAAAATTTTAAGCACAATACCCCACTCTACCCAGGTGTCTGAAATGGGTACCGGTCTTGACCGGGGGAAAGCGTCATGGCGTCCTGGTTTTAGTTATAAGGCATTTGAAAAACCAACGTAAAAGGTGATATGTATCATGCTTCAATTGGAAAAAAAGCATCCGTAGATGCCGATGTTTGTTTATATCATATAGTATCCAAAAGCCAAATGAGAATCTAGCGTGATACTACACACGTAGACAGACCGACTCATCTAATCATTGCACTCGCAAGTATGACTGATATTCGAAACGATCGAGCACCCAAACGTGTTTGAACTTACATTTGAATTAGTGAACAGCTGCTATCTTCAAGTTTCAATGAGTAGGTGGCTAAACTTCGAAGGGAACGTCGCTGGTTTAATATCCTACGTAGGCACGAAACATTTGTTACAATACGCAATTTCCCTGGGGACGTTAAAAACGTGGAAGGCTGGTAAAAGGGATATACGGGAAACCCTTACATTGATTGTTCGCACTTTAATTTCTCGCTAGGTTTAGAGCTAATATCGAATTCTAATTTCTAACTCTATTGTAAAATTAGGCGACCAGTAAAGATATTCTGTTATTCAAGTAGACGTGACGCACACCACCTGCACAGCGTAGCTGATACGGCCGACGGTGGGCTGGTCTCTCGCTCCAAAGTAGCTGCCCTTTAATGAAAGATATGCTCTTTAAATTTCTCGCTCAATCCTCTCCGCCTCTCTACCTCTATGTCTTGTCGAATCTAGGTAATCCACCAGGGATTCAATCCTCTTCAAGCTTACGATTGTTGTAATAGTTGGCACTGCTGGTCAAACACGACACGCTTGCTGGTCCCGCAAAATTGCTACTGTTATGGCCAAGGCTCTTTGAACATGAGCACCTTAGCTGAAGTTTAATTCGTTCCTAATCCGCTCTGTTCTGACCGTCCAAAATATTTGTTGGTTTTGCTGTAGTCTGTTGCAAAAATCGATTTGTGCTATGGGTACCTTTTCACTGTAAATATCCATTTTTCTCTTCATCTCCTAGTTATTTTAGCTTGTTTTTGTATTGTATGTAAATACATTGTAAATGAAGTTGGATGACACGAATGAATTAAAAGATAACGAGGAAAAGAGAAAGTTGGGTTGTTCACAAGTTGTTATTGGGAAACTTTTTGCGTTTGATTTTTAAAATTAGTGCTCAGGCAAATGCGAAGTAGTTTTTTAGAGCGTTTTTTCATGCCGTGGGTGTTTTCATACTCGTTCAACAGTTGTTAATTCGTGCGTCTGACATCCGTCAGTATCGATCACAAGCTTTGCGATCAGATAATAGCATTAATTTTATAAGCCATATTATCGCCCTCAAATTAATTTGCATAAGAGTTTTGTGAAATGATATGAGTTCACTTTGGTATTTTGCCAATGATTAAAAAACTGAGAACCTCAGGAGGGGTTGTTGCAAAGTTGTGTGGGTACCAAAATAAGGGTCGTTGACAATGAAATCACTTGTTTACAGCCCGAACTAAGGTGTGTGCATCTACCAAATGAGCTCGACTTCGAAAAGTAGTGAACCGTGACGTCACTGGGGTCAGCTAGCTTTATTATCATACTTTGGCATAAAGCTAACGAAAGAATTGAAAAATGAAAAATTTTGAATGACTCAATGTGAATACAGAAGTTGAATGCGCTTAGATATTTTGTTCGTGCTCTCTAATGTATTTATGATTTAGAACTGTAGAATAAATATTTTAGCGCTTCGAAATGAAATTATGAAGCGTAACGTTCATGAGCCGCGCTTTTGGTAATAAAAAAATCTGAAATGGCACGTTAAAGAGACGCTTCTACTCATTAACCTTGCAGTTTACTCTTTCGTTTTAAGTTAAATCCTAAAAACTATTAAAATTTTGAAAAGAAATTATGACTCTGAATTGAAATGGTGAGTAATATCTCTGGCATCATTTCTTCACTGATATGATTCACTTGTAGCAAAGCTGATGGTGCAAGGTCTCATGAAACAATAACTAATAGGTGTAGAAAACCATTCACGGCTGAAGAATTCCTTAGTAAATTAGCAAGTATTTAACAGGATGAACCACACAATTTAATCCTCCTTCTCTTTCCTACTCTCCCCTTTTCCTCGTTCTCATGATCATCTAAAGTTCCCGTCGAACACAATCCCATTTTTACCACGTTAATTTCATTATCAAAAGATTACCAACAGTACTATTTATAGGTCATCAAAAATGTTTAAGTTGTCATGACTATTTACGTTTAATGAAGACTTTTTCTTTAAATATTGTACGGGTCGGACGTAAATATTTCGTTGTAGCAAATTCAACACACGCATTCATGAAACTTCTCTAAGTATAAATCTTACACTAAATAATTTGGATAATTTGGGTTGTGAAAGAAAAATAGTAATTTTCTTTATTGACATTACTTACTTATTGTCCCATTTCTACTTCATGGAATATAAATAAGGGATGCAGAAAATTAACCTAAGTCCGATATTTCAGTGGCAGAGGAAAAAATCTTTTGGATTCTTTCATATAATCAAGTAACAACCAGATTGTAATCCTAATATTCGTATTTAGTAGTGGCAATATTTTGTAAAAAAACGTTGTCCGCCGGTCTTGCTCCCCTCAGACACCCTCAAACGTCAGTGAGCGTTCAGACTTGACGTTGTAAAGGTGTGTACATCCGTGCTCCCGTCTCTTACTCAGTTTCTTGGACGGGTTCACTCTGACGTGGAGATATCTACTCATTGCGGAAAATAATACCATTTTAAAACGATGGGAAGGGAAGTTCGGCGAATTTGTTCAGCATTGTGCGGTAATACATCTTGTGTGTCATAAATGGTTGAAAAACAAATATACGCCAAATGTTTTCCTGATGCATCAAACATTTTCAATAGCATAAATAAATGATGTGTATAAAGCAATGTACTGTACTTATATTATCGTGAACACTAGTTCACACTTGTGAGATAGTTGCATGCGCACTATTGAACAGTAGTTGACCTATAACTGCTCACATGAACTTGACTAAAAAGCGTAAATGTCACCCATAGTTTTTATTAATTCAGGTGATCTTTAAAAAACGTTGCTGTGTTTGTGATGGTAGCCCGGCGGTACTTTAGGTATCGACATTAATAAATTTCGAGTTTAAAAACTGAATTTTTTCCTAAGTTTAATGTTTTATTAAAATTTAGTTCATTTTTTCAAATTGTCAAGTTTAAAAATTGAATTTTTTCGTGAGTTTAATGTTTTATTAAAATATAATTCATTTTTTCAAATGGAATAAAAATGTACGGGAAAGTCAACGGCGCTCGAGTGAACTGAATACGTTCAGTCCACATCTGTTTAGTACAGTACTGCACGCGTTTGAAATAACTGTAAAATCTTCTTCTCTAAACTTCTGGTGACAGTTAAATGCTGGGATTGATTTATGTTTAATCGCGTTCAGTGAAATTCTCGATGTTCTGGTCCCAGCCAACAATTGAAAAAAGAACGAAATTACGGGAATTTGAGGGACTGGAAGGCAGCAGCTTTAGTTGAAACTAACAAGAACCGAACTGTTCTGCGCGCTAAATTTGTCATGTTTGTGCGTAGTTTTATTTAATTGATACTACCGACTATATTTTGGTTAATTTTCTTCATGCAGAACGGTGAAAGAGATAGCTAGGTTCATCGAAGAAAAAAAAATGGGTGCTAGTTGCATCGTGAATCTAACCGCGTCAAGTACTAAATTAAGTCTGCCAGAGAGGACCAATATGATCCAATTGATTCAAGAAAAGAGATAAGTTATCTCTAGAAATTCCTGATTGGCAGGTAAATTCTCCTCATATACAGGTAAATTTCCCTCATATACAGGTAAATTTTCCTCATGCATAGGTAAATATCCCTCATCTGCTGGTACATTTTTCTCATATACAGGTAAATTTTCCTCATCTGCTGCTACATTTTCCTCGTATACAGGTAAATTTTCCTCATCTGTGAGCGAATTTTCTCAAGAATGTGTAAATTTCTACTGATGTACTTTGATTTCCGTGAATGAAGACGAAGTCAGAAACTCGATGCTCAATAGACGGCGGCAGCGTGGCACAGCAGTGAGAAGTTCGCGTGCGGTGTCCGCGGAAAAATTTAAAACGAAGTCAACGTATTTACGCCGTTGAAACCGCACTCAGCGCGGACCTGAAACTAAATCGCTGTTGCACAAATTTTGTTGATCTGTTCTTCTAATTTTCAGTCAAGCTCTGCAATCCAATATGCCACCTTTTTACATGTTTAACTACTGCCTTACTGTATCACACCAAAAAATAAATATTCAGCGAGTGAAGTGTTAAACTTACATTGAACTTGTGACACGCACATGTTGCAGCGTGTGAGTGCTTCAGAATCGACTAAATAGTTAGGGACAATTTGAAAATCGTGAATTTTTTTAAGACTTCTTTCTAAGCACTCTAGAGCATAAACCTTGTCTCACAATACTGTGAAACTTGTCCTGCATATCCCCTCAAAATGCAGCTGCTGTACCTCACAAGAAGTTGTAGTTGCTCAGAGTTCCCTCAGTAATACCACGGTAAAGACTTCAGTAACACCAACGGAAAGACCCTCAGTAATACCGAAGTGAAGACTTCACTAATACCAAAGAAAAGAACCTCAGTAATACCAAAGTAAAGAACCTCAGTAATACCAAAGTAAAGAACCTCAGTAATACCAAAGTAAAGAACCTCAGTAATACCAGCTGACAGCAATGACAGCACAAGTCAGCGCGGTGCTTACGCTGCTGGTGGTGTCAGCTGTGCCTGCCGTCGCTACCACCGCTACTGTCAGCCTGCACGAGCTGCCTGAGAACGGTGAGTACTGGCGCATGCATGCCGCGTGTTCTCGTTCTGGAGGTGGCATGAAATTTAACTAATGTTCATAGAACAACAGACACATTGGAGCTGCGTGGTGTTGTTTGGGGGGGGGGAGTCCTGGAATTAAACCCGTTTAATAGTCAACAATTCTGTCGCGGTTCATAGTTAACAACAGATGCATTGGCACCGTGTGGTGTTTAGGAAACAGTTCTGTCGCGGTTCATGGTTAACAACAGATGCATGGGCGCTGTGTGTTGTTCTTTTGGGGTGTGGCGTGGAATTCAACTCATGTTCATAGTTAACAACAGATACACAGTGTCCTGCTAAATTACTTATAATTAAATTGCTGTCTCTGGTAAAAGTTTTTTTGTATTGATGAACGCTTCCCTCTTGATGTTGGCTCATCGCTTGATGTTGGCTCCCCTTTGATAATGGCTGGCCTTTTGTTAATGGTAACACTCATGATATTGGTTACCCTCTTGATATTGGTTACCTTCTTGATAGTGGTTACCCTCTTGAAATTGGTTACCCTCTAGCTGTCGACTCACCGCTTGCTATCGTCTTTGTTCATACCTTGATGCCGGCCTTGAGTTTATCCATGTTTATACTTGTTTGGATTAGCTTTGTATAAATTCTACTTTCTTGTTCTTATATTGTCCAGCATTGCTGGAAATTTTAGCCGCAATTTTCTTTGTTCAGTTTTTAAGAAACATTAATTTATTACATTTTCTTTGATAAGCCATGTCTGACGAATTCGCTTGATGCCGCATATTATTGATCAGAGTTCCTTGTATATGTCATATGTAGAGTAATTTTGAACTATGCTCATTTCTACGGAGCTTGGGCGAGATGGTGCAAAGTTCGTAATTTTCCAGTGCTTCAAATTGGTGCTAGTTCATAATTCCAGTGCTTTTCGTCGCGCTTAGTACTTTTCTTCGAGCGTCAAATCGTGCTTAGCTTGTCTTTCCGGTCCGTTAAATCATTGTTAGGTCATTTTCCCATGGCCTTAAATCGTTGCTAGCTCATCTTTTAATCGCATCAAATCGTGGTTCGTTCATCTTTCCAGCGGCCCATGTAGTTGTTAGTTCATCTGCAGAGTCTATCCTGATGAACAACCTTCTTAAGGTCAGGTTCTTGGCATATCAGGCTGTGGTGGGAATTTTCGATTGCATCAAGAGAAATTTTGTTGCCTGGAAACTTCATTGAACGTTTGTGCGGGTGAAAATAGGTAACAAAAGCGTTAGTTGGTTGCTAGGAAAGTAAACATGGCAAATGCGCACAAGATACTTCAAGCTGTTAATTTTTTGACCTCCTAAAATTTTGTTTTTATTTTTCTTAGGAATTCGAGTACAGAGTAGATTTCAATACCAGTGCCATCACTGCCAATCGTCCTTGTCTTAAATTTAATCCTGCGAACGCTGGGTGTGACTGGAACTAAGAGGGGCACACGCCGTACGGGATACAGAAATACGGGTAAAAGTGTTCAGAAGTGCATGGAAAATGAGTGGCATAATTCAAAACAAGGAATTTCTAAGTTATTTATGAATAAGGAGAACAAGTCGTATTTGTGTGAAACTCTACTAAATTGATCCCGTATTGAAGTGCTGATCCGCCAGAATAGATGCCAATGTGGGGCTTATAAGGACAAACCAGTGAAGCTCGCGCTGCCATTGCTCGACTGGCGAAGTGCGAATATTGTTCATACTTTCTAAGATATTTGTGACTCAATTTAACCTATGAATTTACGACAGGATGATTGTCGTTGCACGTAATTGAGCTTGGTTGTGGGCTACGCATACATCTGTCAGTCAATACGGACAAAGAAATTCATCATTCAACTTTATTTCATGGAGACACAGAGGCGGCCCCGGCCTGAAGCGCAAACGCAACGCGTCAAAACTGCACAGAATGTCCTTTGGATGTGGAACAATTCTCAGTTGACATAATTTTGCGTTTCCTCTCCTTTATGTCTTCGATAATTGCTCACCTAATAATAACTAAACCAAGATTATTATTTGAATTTTGTATCTCATCATTCTGATATTTTTATGATCAGCGAACCGAATATTTATGCTTGAAAACTGTGAACCTCTAATGTATTAAATTATAAATTTTGTAATTATAAGTGTTGAATTATGTTACGCCATATTATACGAGGATGACTCCTCTTTTGCTATGATTTACGCGCCGGATTCCATTCTAACCTGGTTTACGCGCTTGTCCATTAAGTTATAATTTAGTGCTCCCAGGAATAGGTAGTGAGGTCTCAAGCCAAAGGTTTGGAGGCCTTCCTTATATTAAAATGAGATTTTTTTTGTTCCGGTGCGAGTCATCATTTTTGGTTCACTCCTGTCATTCTTTCAGCACCCATTACTCTCTTCTTAAATTCTATCTTGTTTCGTTAAATTAATCAATCTTGCTTTCTCGATGCCCAGGAAGTGGGGACACATTTTGTGCGTGGATTTCGCGCTCCTTGAAAACCATATAATGATTTTTACCTCTTTTTCTCTCCAGGCAATATTTTTTTGTGGTTAGGCACGCTTGAACTAATTCAAAATATATTCTAACTTGAGTTCTACTTTTTAATGCGCCAACACATTGTGACGAGGTCACCCCTCAGGGGGAGACAACTATTGTATCTATGGGAATTAGCAGTCCCAGGGGGACTATGTGAGGGCCCGAGCTAAACGTTAGGTAGGCTTCTTTTTTGTTGACATAGAATAGGCTTTGTTTTGTTACGGACCATCTTTTTTCGGTTCACTGCTGTCCTGTTTTTCAGCACCTACTACTTTCTTCTTCAACTTTTTATTGTTTCATGAACTTCTTTCTTAGCTTACTGTTTCTGTGCACTTTGTGCAAAGATTCCACGTTCCCTCAACTCCATACTAAATGGTGCCTTCCTCCTTCCTCTCTTGGAACATCTTTGTCGTGGTTAAGGGAGGCTAAAACTCTCTCAAAAAATAATAATAATAATAATAATAATAGTAATAATAATAATGATAATAATAATAATAATAATAGTAATAATAATAATGATAATAATAATAATAGTAATAATAATAATGATAATAATAATAATAATAATGATAATAATAATAATAATAATAATAATAATAATAATAATGTGACGAGGTCAAATTTTCTTATTAGATCAAACTCATTTTTATCATTTGTATCAGTGTATTATTTATTTAGGTGAACACCCTAACGTCGATCAATGTTCTATTATTCCTTGTTTTTACAAATTCGGTATCAAAGCTTGGACGAAAATCCATTTTGTTTAGATTCCATTTAAAAGCACTTCCTTGCAGATTTGTTGGAGAAGCTTTAAATTTGATGCAACCTGTGCGTAGCCAAAGTGTTTCGATGGTGATTGCAAAGCGAAAACTCAATCTTCTGTCGATTTCGTCACAACGCGCATTGGTAGCTGTAGAGCCGTAGTTGTAGATGGGTATTTCCAGCCAATTGAACCCGACGTCTTGTTGATACCTACTGCCTCGTCTGGGAGATGATTGCAGCTCGCGCTTGACAGTTTTGTTTGCACTTTACGAGCAAATTGAGACCGTCTAGCATTTATCTTGTTGGGAACTGGTTTTTGCTTCCTAGCCATCTCTTCTGAATCTTGTTGAAACATTTTCTTCTTGATTGAAGATGTCTTTGTGCAGTTTTGCGTTATGTAATATTGATATTTGCAAGCTCAGCTAAGCAGAGCACAAATTTGGCAACAATATCTGATCGCGATGATTTTATAATAGGGAGTTTGATAATATTCCTTGGTGATATTCCTCTTCTTTGCGTGTTTCTCAATGACACTTTACTAAGACCTGTGATTTTGTGTGGTTTATAGCCATAAATACTATTTCTCATACAGCTAAAAAATTCATAACAAAAAATGACCTTGATTGCTGCAGATTAAGCACGGGAGAGATTCAGTGTGGTAATTATTTAATTGAATGTCATCTACATTCATCTAGCGAGCCATACTAAGAATTTACTTCTTTCTTGGAACTTGCACCTACCATGGCTTAATTTACCCATTTTCTGACATCATTCGATGCGTTCCCTCATTTAAACAAACTATTGTGAAATCGGTTCCTAAGCCCTTTTAAATGGAAACTTCTGAAAATTTTCTTGCTCGATTTGTTAGCTATGTAGCAAGTAGGAACTACTGCTCATTGACGCGTCAGTTAAAGTTCATTTCAGAATAACTCGGATTTCTGAACGAAAACGTTTGTTTTCATTGAAATCCTTTGTTTCGTGGTGAGGAGGATGTATAGATGAACTGAATGATTTATTAGCCTTATTGTATTTATTATTGTGATTATTAATGATGATTAATATATACCAGATTAAATTATTCTCTGCACACACTCACTATCAGTTTTTGCCTAAATTAAATTCTAATTATTCTCTGATATGGAGTAGACATTTAAGCGGGAGTATGTCCTCTTCAATATCTACTTTCATTACTTTTAACAAATTATAACAAATTACTGAGCAATAGAGATAGTAAGTATGTTGAGGAAACCGCAAGAAGAAACTTTTGGATAAAAATAATATTCATAGTTAGCGTCAGATACATGGCGTCCAGCTAAATAAAAAAACACAAATAAGAACTGTGCTGACTTCTGGTAAGTCTGTTCTTTTCGTACCATTAAACTGTTATGATTTGTTCGCCTGCCTGAGAGATAATGCTCCGTTTCATCACATTTATTGCCATACTAAACCAGTGGAGTTGAAAGTACAAAGCGGAGTACAGTGGAGCTTTGAAGTGCGGCGAAGGCTTCAGTGTCGGGCTGCTTGTTTCTACCGGGGATTGGTGGAATATCTTTCGAATATCTGACTTGTATGTGTCCTGTTGTTGCAAGAACTAATGTCTTGTGGAACACTGCAAAGTGAGATTATTTGTGCGTTGGTGTGTTGTGGGGCGCAGCAGGATTTAATTGGGTGTTTTGATTCCGTGTTTGTGAAGTGCCTCATGTGTGGTGTTAAATTTATGACCAGAAGTCTCTTTTTCTGGTTCAATTTTCTGGTCAGGCGTTGACTAATTAAGCATAAGCATGTAAACTCATTTAACTGTTTTCGCCATAGTGAATTATTGCGTGAGCAAGTAATCTTAAAAGAACACGTGTATTCCAAACGATTGCTAATCTTAGTATTAAAAGTGTACTTAGTTTCTTCAAACTACAGAGAATATTTCTGTTCAACACTCTTGCTATTACGATTTTGCACTTCAATTGGGCGGGCGGTTTCTTAGATGAGTAATACAGGATCTAACGTGGTGATATAGGAGCTTATTACCTTGGCGCATCTGAAACATCTCGAGGTAAGTAAGGCTGGGCTCAGGCATAATGTTATGCGAGACCTGCCTCCGAATAAATTAGGCTTCGGAGACTCCTCTCGTAATGCATCTACCTCATCGAGACCAGTAGCTCCTGGGAGATCCCGTGTAAACACAAGTAATGGCTGCTGGGTCGATTGTTTACGGGGCTTGTGCTTCCTACGACGTCAAGATACTTTACATTAATTAACTAGCAGTCTGCGGGTACGTGGGACGCACAAGAAACGTGCCGGTAGGGAAACACCCTTAGCGATTAAGTCCGTACAGAACAAATTTATTGGGAGGTTAACGTTGCTAGATAGAGGTTCGGAAACTAGGGATGTTGTCCGCGCGGTCGGCGTTGGTTAGGGATTTAATTATATAAAGTGCGGACTAATGTTATGGAAATAGTTGGTGCTCTCATACTTCTACCACAACAGTAAAAGTGCTGCAGATATTGACTGACACAAATGCGTCTTTCACCTATATTTTTCAAATACAAATGCGTTTACACATTTACGTTTCTGCCAGCACAAATGGAATTATGCCCATAATTCAGACGGTCGATTAGTATTACTGTTGCTAGTTACTGTACATCTCTTGCTAGCGTTACAGAACAATTGCGTTAAATCACACGTGTTAGTCTAATTGTGAATACGCTGATTTTTGACACCATGCTGATTTATTGGATAATTTGTTGGCGGCAATTTTTAAAGCTAGATTCCTGTCTTCAAATGGACGCGCCTGCTTCGGATAATAAAGTTTTACGACTTACAGCGCTGCATGGCAAAAAAATTGCTTGAAGCGACTGAAATATTTATGGCGGCGGGAACATGTGGGAAAACTAGTAAGAGTCAAACTCATCTCAAGGTAATTTCCATGTTCCCGCGGTAATTTAGTAAAAATCATGTTTTTTACCATGGTCTCGCTATGGTAACCTTCAGGTTACCGTTATATTCTACGGGGAAAAAAATTTATGTGTGCCATAAAGCGTTGTAAAGCGTTCACTCATTAACGTCTTTTCATCGTTGCGATTGGAGTGCTTTATAACATTATGAATATAAAAGCTCATGGACACCGCGTACGTACAATTGCATCGATGGTTTTTTTTGGGAAGAGTTTTATTCAGACTTCCGTTGGAACTTGGACGATCGACTAAACACCGGATGAAGGTGCAACTGGACAAATTTCAGAAACAAGTAATGTTCCGTTCATGCATCTAGAAAAATGAGAATGAAGTTGGAGTATGTTTGCATATAAATGAAAGGCTGGTAAACTATGATTTTTTGCTGGTAAGGGAATACTGTTAAAGCAGGCTGTCCGTTAATGTATTTTTATAATAAACGCTTTTGCAAAGTAGGCAAGTAGCTTTCGTGTGTTATGCGCTATTAAGGGAGGGTAGTATTGTTGGGGGTATGTACTCGCATATGAAGAGCAGAATGCTCCGTTCAGGTTTAATTTGTATGAACGACAGCAGTTGCTGTTGGAAGACGTTTTTATGCGGCATTACTCTCACGTACCATCACATTGTCACGGTACTTTGCGTTTTGACAATGAAGTTCAGAAAGGATAATTACAGTTTACCAGCACTGAGATTATACATGTGCGTCGGAGCGAAATAGTCCAATTTATTTCAGCGGTGATATTATTGTGCATTGAACACGGCGTTGCACCTCGCATCGCATTGTTTCCAATTGTTGGTAGCGACATGATTCAGAAGTTGAAGCTACAAATCGTGGTTCCACCTCGCTACTGATGGCGCATTTCTGACTGTATACTTCGGTACACTTACGATTGCGCACTTACGATTGCACACTTACGATTGCACATTTACGATTGCACACTTACGAT
>JACJUY010006159.1:10746-31322 GCA_014220935.1 Platorchestia sp. MABIK | reverse complement strand
ACTCTGTTTCAAAACTCTGTTTCAAAACTCTGTTTCAAAACTCTGTTTCAAAACTCTGTTTCAAAACGGTGCTCCTCGGCTAAAACGGTTAATGTACTCTACGGTTTGGTTCTCGTGTACTCACTAAATGATTTTATCAGGAAACCATTTCGACATTAGAAAAATGATTTTTTTCCAAATCAGAATTTTTTGGCACGTTTGTTTACTGAATTTTTTGGTAGAATAAGCTTTTAATGAGATTCTGAAATCCCGCATAAAACTTGTCTTGAAATGTTGAAATTTTTGGCTTTTATTCTCACAGTGCGTTTCTTGCCTTTTTATTTTCGAATGCAATGAGTTGAGTGCCATGGACCAGCCGCAGGCCAGAAAGCCTTAGCCCATGTTCGTAGGCATTTTTACTAACATGTCTTTATTTATATGATTTACTTGCAATTCACGGAACAACATTTTGGTGAGCGATCTCTTTGGTGTTAAAGAGCAATCAATTTCTTTCAATATCCTATCGAAGCGGTTGTTTGTTGAAATTCTTGGGTCATTGCCCTGTTAGTTTCAACTCATTTTGTGAAGATTTTTTAGAGTAAAGGCAGTTCAGGTATACTAGACACTTGAGCCATCTTTCCTTCAGATTTGGTTGGCTTGCAAATTTACCGTTGTTTATTGACATGCCCTTTGTTTTCAATTTGAGCATCGACTTGCCTAATGAATGAGGCACGTGACACAAAGCTACATTTTTGAATTTGTGGTCAATTGATTAGCTTACCAATTCTAAAATATCAACAAAACGAGTGAACAAAATGTTCATCGACGCACATGAGGTGTTGAAAAAAATTAAATTATCTCACTTAGTTATATACTGCAAAAAAATTGTATTTAACATTCGTCGTCACCATGGACATACTATCACATTTCTGCTTTGTTGTCCATCGTTGGCAGCCGCACGAAAATATAAGCGTACTTCTTCATCCTTGAGAATTCCTGCCCCGACGCTTCGTTCCCTTGTGTCTGCAAAGCTTACTTAATGCGAGTGTGCATCATCTCCAAGCTGATGGATCAGTTTTAGATTTTTTCGCAATCGAAATGCCTTCGTTGGGTTTTTGTTCTCGCAATCACGCAGTCTCTCGCCGTTAAATTTTCTGCCACGGCCATTTCCCGAGACTGTCCCGGAGTTGCTACGATTTTTTCCGAGCGTTGGTCCACAGTCAGAGGAAATGTCGGGAATTTCGGGACTGGGAATGCGAGTCATAAATCTAGGAATAAGAATAGTAGTGCCGCTTTTTATCGCTTTATGAATTGCGTGAGGGCTTTTATCTTCAATAGTGCTTTGTACTGCCGAGGCTCTACTGAGGAGTGTGTTTGGGGCGAACGCAACTGGGTACGTTGACTTTGAGTTCACTTTCGAACCAACCTTCCATCTCGGTCTTTAATTCTTTCAGCGTCAATTATGACCCCGGTGAGATGAACTAGGGGTGATCACATAATTTTGAATTGAGTAGATTCTTTGAAGCGTCATAGATTATAGTTTCTTTGTGAATCAAGGAAGCATTTTTGGCCATTTTGGGCTTCCGTCGGATAACTTTTATTATTGAGGAGGATGTGGTATTCACCATCATACGCTTGTGTGCCAATTGACTTGGTGTCAAACATTTGATTTGTTTCATTGATTTTTGAGTGGGTGATTATGAGCGCTTAAATTTAAATTCAGATGCTAATCTATTACATTTTGAGTAATACAAGAGAAAGAGGTCCTAATGTCTGACCGGTTACAATTGTGCAAATATTTTGTGGACGTTTTGTGAGGTAGCTGTCAATGTTACGTAATTTAATAGCATTAAATATCAAAATAGTTAGCAGCCATGGACAGTGAAAATGTGTTCTCCCACTCAAGTGAGTTTACATTTTTTTGTTGCTGAACGTCGCGAATTGAAAGCAATGGAGAACTCTAGGGAGAATAGACTTAATATTTAACTTACTTTTTCGATCACGTTTACAAGGGAAAATGTAATTATTTGCAGTGTCTCAGTGCATATTCCTGTACTTCAATATCCATCTGCCTAAGAAAAATTTCTTCATAATTCCATTCTCGATATTTTAGAAATCCCCTTTTATCATCCATGAGCATAGGTTCTCCATTTTCGAAAATATCATCTACTTTCCAACCACATTGAAGATAATCTTTTCACTCCTATATCATCTTTACCCTGAAAAATAATGCACATTATTCATTCGAACATCTATCCTCCATCATAAATAAATTTGCAGCTCAAAAAATTCAGCTGGTTCGTTTTTTCCTGCCACGGAAAGGTCATTCTCAAGTACAGGACGGTTACTCGCGCAGTAACAGTGACTAGAAAACGACCCTGCAGCGAACGCTGCTCGCAGCAGCAGCGTCGTTACATGCGACGCAGTTTTACCAGCAGCTGTAATCTTGGTGCTCCGTTGTCCTAACCGAGGGAGCTGAAGCATCAAACTTTCACACTCAACGCAGACCTCAACGGCCGACCTCAACGGCCGACATACGTCGCAAATGCAGGGATGACTGCTGCCACGGCGGCTGCAAGAGCTTTGCCAATACTGCAGCGCAACCATCGGCGTCGCCTGGCGAGGGTGATGCGATGCTGCTCATGGAAGTTGTCATGTTTAGCGGCCGAGTGGGGTGGACACGAATAAAATGAGATGAAACTGGGAAAAAGTCATTCAAATTTCAAGATGGTCCGATGGTGTAGGGGTTAGCACATCAGACTCTCTCAAATGATCATGTTTTATTTCTGTTTTGCCTGTAAAACTGGAGGTAGGTATGGTGCCGTAGGTTTTAGCAGAAGCTCTTATGAGTGTTAATGCCTGATGGTATCGATACGGATAAAAATTCAACTGCTCCAGATGAGAGGGCTTCTGCAGCTCTAGTGCTATCAGTTTTTCCAGGAGCAATAGCTGCTGTATCTCATGAGAATAAATATCAGCCGTTGCAGTTGTAGTGTACACCTCGGGCAAAAGCAGTGCAGTGTGCCTAGTGAAGTGTGTCGGTCTAAGTTAAGTATACGATGTGCGTCTTTGTTAATTCACAGATGAAAACCTCCACGAGTGAGCGGATGGAGCTCTGATCAAGTCGATGATACCATCTTCGTTTGGATACTATTTAAGAAAATCTGGGCTGACTGCGAAGTAGACTCGTAGATTAGTACAACTTATATGATATAATTATGAATTTTAAATTCATAATCTAAGGAAAAAATTGTCTCATGCTGCGTGATTTATTTCAAGTGTTAGTAATGACTACTTTTTAATGGATCAGAGTGGTAATTTGTTAAATAATAATTTTTACAAATTAGTAATAATTCATTGGCGAGATTTATATTAGATTGGATTATGCAGTGAGTTAGTTTAATCCTCCATGACAATAATAAAAATTTTCCTATGAGAGGAATGAAATATCTATTAAAATAAGGCCTCATAAAAAAAGCAACTACTTAGAACACGAATAGAGTTTGATTTATAATGGACATTCATGTTTGTGTTTCATGTCGAAGAAACTACCATGAGTTTTGCTCACTTGAATAATGAATCTAGCGAGTCAAAATCTGCTATCTCTTATTGAGCTAACAGAAAACGTCCAGTCATAGTTCACTGCAGTGCTAAGTACAGACGCCTCTCGTTTGAAATCGACTTCACGTTGCTGTCGAAGCGGCGCTGATCTTGATACGCAGTGTTTCTAATTCCCTTCACTATTAGATGGAGGAGCTCCCCTTCCTCAGCTAATGATCCGCATCCCTCAACTGTGAGCGGAGAGCTATCTCAACTTTTGCCGCGTCCAATGCCCTCTACGAATTTTTGTGTTACCGAAGGTGAGTGAGCGATGAGAATCCGCTCCAGTGTCTCGTTGCTAAATGCCTGACAGTTCTTCTGTCCGCTAAAAAGACAGTCCTTGCAAGTGCCTCTGTACCGAGCGCGCGGTGCGCACAAATCACTGCGTTTTTGTGATAGGAGCTTTTGGGTCCTGATATCGCTGGTGATATGAGTCTTCGTGATACGAGTTTTGGGTTTTGAATCTGGTTTTATTGCGTTCTGAATTTGTGTTTATTCGGGGCTAAATTCTAAATTTTTGGGGTGCTTGAGACAGGTTGATTCATTTACATGTAAACAAATTTTATTTTGAAACTTCTATTATTAACAAATTGTATTTTGAAATTTCACCTCCCGCTTGAAATTTCAAACGAGTGTTATGGAAGTTGGATATGAGGTGTCTCAGAGACACCTTCATGTAATTATTTCAATCATCATTCTGTTGAAACGCGCTCGATATTGTTCAGCGTGATGTGCTAACGTATTGTATTTATTCAATTGGTATCAATGGGTAAGTAATTATTTTACAATTGACGATGCATTGCTAAAAAATCGGTTATTTTACTCTAATTTGATTCTGCCCACATGTTACGATGGTTATAATAATTGGCACAATTTAGTGTTTGTTAAAGGGTAGAGATAACGAGAAGCTCGCAATTTGTGAGTTGCTGCATTCGTGTTCGAAAGTGATGCTAAACAGCAGGTCGTCGGCTGGGCAGCTTGTCCGAACTCGCCATTTGGATGCGCAGGGCAGAATATAGGTAGTAAATTTTTGCATTGCTGCTCTGTTTAGGTTCGTGTTTCGATGCTTGCAGAGTGGCCACATGTCCATTTTTCCCAACAATTCTTTAACAGGGCATTTTTCCAACAAATAATTCGCAATAAAATCAGCTCAGCGTTTTTACGTTCAGATTTTAGTTAATAAAATGGTTACATTTGGAAGTCTCTCTGCCATTCAGAGGAATAGAACTATTGTACAAATGAAAATTAGGGCTCTCGGGGAGAAAATGTGTGAACCTGAGCTAAAAGTTAAGTAAACTTTCCTTTTGTGGAAATCGAATAGGTCTTTTGTTTTGTTACGAACCATCTTTTTTTGGGTTCACTTTTGTCTTATGTTTTTCCCACCCATTACTTACATTTTCATATGTTAACTTGTTTCATGAACTTCCTTCCTAGCTTCCTGTTTCTATGCACAAGAGCTCTATGTGGGAACATCTCTTTTGCATAAATTCCATGTTCCTTTATTCTCTTACCAAACGGTGTCTTTTGCTATCCTCTATTTGCAACGCCTTTTGATGGTGCCAGGGAGGCTCAAACTAACTTTGAAAATAAAATTTAATAATTCATGTAACGTTAGTGAGTTATCGTGGTAAATTTATCAGTGGTATTAACGGATTTACGAGTTTATCTTCTGAATTTTTTTTAATTTTATTCAATGTGGATTCATGAGTCACGGAGTCCGAACAAGCCGTCGCTGTATCGGGAGTTAAATTTATTGAGCTTCTCTCAAAATTAAACCGTATCCAGATCTGCGTTTGGATAGGGAGTTTCCATGCATTTTTATGTGTTATACGTTGAAGTTTTATGCTCACATATCTTCAAAATAAATTCTTAAGTTGGAAGTAAAGGTACGTAACGCGACCTGCAAGAAGCAAACAATGTTACTAAATAAGAAAATGAGCATCATTAATTATTTTCTGCATCAGATCTCAGACCTTGTCGTTTCCGGGCTTTTTTGGATTGAAATCACATGTTTAAGAAATTCGTCCGTGGAGTATTAATGCAGCATCAGTAAAAGACAGTGATGAATGGAAAACTCTTTAATTTTTTAGTCCTTCGATCGCGGTTCGTTTTCCATAAAGATATTGGTTGCTGCGCAGGTTTCTTTTCATCGTGAAATTTGATGGTCGTATCAAGGTTTTCAAGTATTTTAGCAGTTGAGTTTTTGCAGAGCTCAAATTCTTGAGCCTATTACCGCTCAATAGAATTTTGGAGAGTGGGGCAGAGCGTCGTCTTCCCGTGAGACTTAAGCGGCTTAAGTGTTTATTGAAACCCAGCCAACGGTTACTCCTATTTTCTCTTTCGTGCCTCCTACTGAAAATATTCAAAATCCATTTTTCATTAATCTCTAGCGCGACTATGAAGCTTGAGGTTATCGCTTCGAGAATTTTCTAAAATCTATTTTTCGTTCCATAGCTCTTCATGTTTCTTCATTTACATGGTAAGTGGTTGACCTGGCCTCAACTTTTTTTGCGTTATTTTCAGTTTATGAGGAAGAAAATGCTGGCAGAGTTTCATAATAATCTGATTGTTGAATAAATTTTCAGCAACTTAAAAACAATTAGCTTCATCTGCAAAGTGATCACCGTGATGTTCTTTAACGTGTGGCTTACCTGTCTTTGAACTAACATTTGTGAACATTTTGTTTTTAATTTTATATTTCTGGTTATAATGTCATGAAGCGCATCCGCGTTTGAGCTCATATTTGTAAATATTTAGTTTTACTTTTTTACTTCAAATCACTATGTTACTAAATGTGCGGCCCACCAACCTTTGAGCCAATATTTGTGAACATCAAAGCGGGTCCGAAGTTCAGAGGTTTCTGAGTTTCCGCTGTTGCCAACTGAATTGGAACTGCGTCTGATTCTTGCCAGCTTAAAGCAAAGCTGAACCTTGAAATATTATTTCTGTTGGTTAAATATTATCTTTTTGAAGACTGCATGAAGGATTAGATATTTGAATGCGTTTTGGAAATTCACGGGCTGTTATATTCCATCCGCTTAACAAACTTTCTATCAGTATAACACTCGTATAGGCTCAAGTTAAAAACTGAAGGTACTTTTTCATTGGACATCTCCATCTTACTTTTCCAGTTTATAAACTTATTCTAAAGAGACAGCGAACATAAAAAAGTGCATCGCTTTAATCTCACGCGTATTAAACAATGCTCCAAACCTTTAAAATTTCGTTGTTTTTTGCGGTCAACTTCATCTCAAAAGGTGCTAAAAAATATGTAGAACTGAAATAATTAAAATTATACCTGCAACGTGCTGCACTGCCGGTGGGACTCCCATCTGATTTATCTCAAAAGGAGAATCTTCTGCATGGAAACGATTGTACAGTAATGCAAGTTGGCTCTGAGTGACGGTATTTACTACGAAGCAGAATTAAAATAATGGTCAAACATTATATCTGGTGTTACGCTTCTTCGTAGCATGGCGTGGCTTTCTCATTGACTCGACAAACTTTCCTAATTTATGCACCTGTGGACATGTGTATTTCATTATGCATTTTCAGTGAAGAAATTGAATTGAACTCTCTTGCGAAATTTCATTCGCCTGTTATTATTAGGGAAACAATTGTACTGTTTCTGTACTATTTAAAAGTAACATCTTCGGATCAGTAGTAACTGACGGTAATTCTCATTTCAACCTTTCTATAGCAGACCATAGCGGCTGACATACTCATTTTTGCTCCTACTCATATTGGTACATACTCATCTGCAAATGAAATACACATTGGTGGTTAATTGGCGCAGTGTTGTATACAAATGAAGTATTTATTCTATTAGGCGAAAAATCTGACCGGGAATTTCTGGATGACCGGACATTCTCCGAAAAATAATTGCAAATTACACATCTGTCTTACCCTGGCGCTGTTACTGCAGGCTGATAGGAATCCTCATGCTTTGCTTACTTCTGTAGCTAGGCTATAAAAATACTAGCGTGGCAATTTAGATTTTGTTTAACCTAGTAGTTGCAGGCTTAAAATCTCTCGAGACGCAAAATACAATATGATAAACGTCAACTTTCCCATTTTTTGCGGAAACATATGGCACTGAATTCACGCAAACGGTCTAAGCCACTTATTTCATTCCATTTTATTCTGTCATAGAGTGGCAGCGTTACCGGAAGTTACGAGTTGCAAACGGAGCTTGCCATTCGTGGCCAACTTGCGAACGACTCCAAAATTCGGAGCAATTTTGGGCCTAAGAAATTTACACGGGTCGTTTGTTTACATCGAGTGCGGCGCGGGTCTGCATGTGAATGACATGATCATAGCCCGCCGCATGCGCCCTCTCCGCGTAATGGCGCGTTTAGGGCGCCTGCGCTCAGAAAAAAAACGGCCTCTGCATAACCATAGTCATCGTGGTTTGTTTTGGGGCTGCTGATGGCGGAGCGGGCGATGTTGGTCTACACGGAGTGGTAATTACTTTAGTACCAGCCGTCTTACTTCAATTCAATTAAGGGATTTACCGCTCTGTCATAAAATGGCATCGTTCGCGCTATTTTTGCATAGCTGCAACACGTGTAAGCCCACACGCGAGCTTTCAAAGACTTGAAGTCTCAGCTGCAACCTGTGTTTGAACATAAGCTTGCACTTGTAAGCTTGCACTTGAACACAGGCTTGCACTTGTAAGCTTGCATTTGAACATAGGGTTGCACTTGTAAGCTTGCATTTGAACATAGGGTTGCACTTGTAAGCTTGCATTTGAACATAGGGTTGCACTTGTAAGCTTGCATTTGAACATAGGGTTGCACTTGTAAGCTTGCATTTGAACATAGGCTTGCACTTGTAAGCTTGCATTTGAACATAGGCTTGCACTTGTAAGCTTGCATTTGAACATAGGCTTGCACTTGTAAGCTTGCATTTGAACATAGGCTTGCACTTGTAAGCTTGCATTTGAACACAGGCTTGCACTTGTAAGCTTGCATTTGAACATAGGCTTGCACTTGTAAGCTTGTATTTGAACATAGGCTTGCACTTGTAAGCTTGCATTTGAACATAGGCTTGCACTTGTAAGCTTGCATTTGAACATAAACTTGCATGCCGCCAATAAATGGCGGCCGAGGGTATGGTAGAAAGTGTTGATGCAAGCTCAAACGCACATACGTATGCTCTGATGCTTGCACTTGTGAACTTGCTTGGGAATTTATAAGCACGTTTGCTGTAATTGGTGCTGTGTTAAGTTTGAACTCGTTGTTCCGAGTTCTATCAACATAAGATTGAATTATTCAGATTGGATAGAATTTTTTACTTTAAAGCGCAATTACATTTTAGAATTCATCGATACAGCAAAAAAAATGAATATTTAAATTTTAAAGTCAAATATCAATAATAGCTTGCACTCGAAAATAGTGTAACAAGGATTGTTCTTCATCCGAACCAAGTATATTTTTTGACGTTTTCTCATGTTACTCTTCTGAGCGAGTAGCGTTGAAAACGGCTTCTCGCTGGCGGATGGATAAAATTTTCGAAATTATCGTATTTATGAGAAGAAATATTTCCTCCCTGGGGAAAAATGTGAGGTCCCGAGCTGAGAGCTAGGTAGGTCATACCCTGCTGTCCAATGTTTCACCTCTCATTACTTTCATTTTCAACTTTCATTTTGTTTCATAAGTTTCATTCGTAATTTACTGTTTCTGTGTGATGGGACCTTGTGTGAGAGCAAACCTTGTTCATCAATTCCGCTCTCCTTCATCTCCATACTAAATGGTGCCTTTAATCCTCCTCTTGTAGAACCCCTTTGTTGCAGTTGGGGAGGCTCAAACTAACTAATAATCTTGATCTTGATCTTAAGAACAATGAATTTGTACCCTTTCAGGGAGATACAACTATTGTATCTATGGGAATAAGTACTCCCAGGGGGAAATATGAGGTTCCGAGCTGAGAGTTAGGTAGGCCTGCTTTTGTTGAAGTCTAATGTTTTTGTTAGGTTAAGGACCATCATTTTTCGGTTCACTGCTCTCCTGTTTTTCAACACCTGCATACAACTTTCTTCTTCAACTTTTATCTTGTTTCAAGAACTTCTTCCATAACGTACTGTGTCTAGATTCCTCGTTCCCTCAACTCCACACTTAATGGTGCCTTCTTCCTTCCATTCTTTGGAACGCTTTTGTTACGGCAAGGGAGGCGGAAACTAACATCTAATCTAATCGATTGATTTTGCGCATGACATTTGCCAGGCTGTCCGATAACTCTTGCAACACGAGCCTTGTGTAATGCCTCCGCAGCATACCTAAGAAATGATTCCATAATACTGCATTTTATAATACAGTAGAGATTATTATAACTCAAGATACACGGCTATAGGAAGAACCCGAATGGTTCATTCAGAAATCTGAAAAAACTCTGGGCAATGATAGAACTCATTGTATACAACTTTATCGTTTCTTGCACTCAAAATGGCCTAAACTTTTGTGTCCAGGACAGGTGTAGTAGTGCATTTTTAGCGTTTAGGAAAGGAGATGGGAATTCCTTTTGACTTAAAACCGAGGCACACATCATTTTCAAGCCACCAGTTTCCTCTCACGCACACGCTGCCTTAACGAGAAGCTCCGTACACATCATTCTTTGATCAGATACACGACAGTGGCCGTTGCTCCACTCCCGCGGTCTTGGTCTATGTTTGCCGTGAGCTGCGGCTGATAGCTGAGCACACAGCTGGTCATGTCGCCGCAATACGGTGCGCAATTTCTTATCAGCAAATGCAATTTGTTTGCGTGTGTTGGATCTTTCCGTAGCCAGTCAATGGCTGGTTAGTTACGACGTCGGATTCACTTGCTCGCTTGGCTTTGTTTTGTAGAACTTGTGGTCTTCTTGAAACTTGAATACGTTTTTGGTGTGGGTGGATTTTCGAATTGAAATGAAGTTTGGATAATGGGACACACATGTGAAGGAGTTCTACATAAATGTACCGGTTAATTTACACGGGAAAAATTAACGCGTTAACTTTCTTCGCAGGTTATTTTCCATAAGAGTTCAATTATAAAGAGTTTTTACGATTTTTTACGCCATGTTAGCTCTTCAAAATGTTCAGCAAGAATACGAATGGCCGGATGAACGTCATCCCTTACGGGAGAAATCGTTCCATTTTTGCCCTGTACTTGTTGAAAGCGTCCTCACATCTCTTGACGAAGCCCATTAATTCAAACATTTATAAAAAAATTCAGATATCATTAGTAATGAATGTTGAGGGGGAAACTATTTTTTCTGATTTTTTCTCATTAATAAGAAAGCACGTTTACTGATTAATTTTCTGAAGAAAACACTCATAAAGGATGAAAATTTTAGACCGTATTTTAGAGAGAGCTTCAGGCTTAGCACAGCAGCAGCAGCAGCATGGATCGATTCGCTAATTCAGTTACTTCCTTTGACCTGTTTGCAGCCGTCAAATCTGCTTGTATTGACAGAGGAAATGTTCGCCATAATGGCATGATTCATCGAACATGGCTGTCATTCGAACAAACATTGCACCAATTCTGATATTTTCTGACATATTTCCCCCTTTTTGTGAACCCTACACACCTCGCCTCCTCACAAGAGCAGGTGCAGTCTCCAACAATGTTGACACGATCGCACGTGAACGACAAGTGCAGTCGATACTGAGACCATCGACAGCTGTCGATACTGCGATTCTTGCTCGTTCACCGGCCCTTGGCTGTGCGATTGTAGCCCTTGGCTCTGCGATTGTAGCCCTTGGCTGTGCGATTGTAGCCCTTGGCTTTGCGATTGTAGCCCTTGACTGTGCGATTGTAGCCCTTGGCTGTGCGAATGTAGCCCTTCGCTGTGCGATTGTAGCTCTTGGCTGTGCGATTGTAGCTCTTGGCTGTGCGATTGTAGCTCTTGGCTGTGCGATTGTAGCCCTCTACAGCTGTGTCACCTCGACAGCTGCATCACCTCGACAGCTGCGTCACCTCGACAGCTGCATCACCTCGACAGCTGCATCACCTCGACAGCTGCATCACCTCGACAGCTGCATCACCTCGACAGCTGCATCACCTCGACAGCTGCATCACCTCGACAGCTGCATCACCTCGACAGCTGCCCGCTAATACTCGGCCTGTCGAGACTCACGCAGCCGGACAATCGAGCTGGCTTTAGGTCGCATGTTTAGATGTAACAATCAATTTGATTTCAAGTTGACGTCTTTCCATTTAACAGTTAATTCATTTCAACTTGACGTGTTTCGATTTAAAAATCAACTCAATTTCATGCTGTTTCAATTAGGATTTTCCTGCTACTGCAGCAAGTGCTAGGTTCTATTTCGATAACATTTCCGAGTCAACTGTTAACGTTATTCAAAATTTTGGTCGATAATGGTAGTTGAATGAGACGTTTTCTGTCATGTGTACACGCTTGAATTGTAAGCGGTGTGAGGACGGCAGTATATTCATTTTCTGCATCATCATTTTACTAGACATTCTATTGGTAGTTTCTAGTTTTTTATTTATAATATGTTGTTTTTCATCTGTTAGTAGGTTCATGTATTAGTAATTTCTAGTAATTTCTAAATGTGAGGGCCCGAGCTGAGAGTTAGGTAGGCCTACCTTTTGTTGAAATAAAACAGTTTTTGCTTTGTTAAGGACCACCTTTTTCGGTTCACTGCTGTCCTGTTTTTCAGCTCCTACTACTTTCTTCTTCAACTTTTATGTTGTTTCATGAACTTCTTTCCCAATTTACTGTTTCTATGTCCTTTCTGCAGAGATTCCGCGTTCCCTTAACTCCACACTAAATGATGCCTTCCTTCTTCCTTTCTTTGGATCACCTTTGTTCAGGATAGGGAGGCTTAAATTAACTAATAATCTAATCTAGTAATTTCTAGTTTTTCATCTATTAGTAATTTCTAATTTTTTGATGGTCCCTAGAATGAAGCAGTGTGCGGTCTCATTTTTCAGATAAATGTAATCCGTCGCGGGCTACATGACAACTGATATTCCCTTGCTATTGCGTTGCCGCGTAAGATATCAGTCGGTGAGGCACGTGTCTGTGAGACTTGCGTCACGAAAATGACGGTCTGTTACGGACGTGTTCTTATTACATCGTAAAAATATCAGCAGGGTTATTACACCGTAATGGACGTCATAATTAACCTGTGGTCTAATTACACCGGTCATGGCATGGCTCACCTTGTAACACTTTGCGTTGTTCTTGGTGTAGTTACTGCTGCCCTCGAATGGGTCATGAGCGCCCCCGTGCTCGCTTGCATGGGCGATGGGTGAGAGTTTGATGTGTGCAGCTCCTGTATATTTGCTCTATAAAAGTAACAGCGTCCTGCATTAGTTTGGGTCGAGCACAGTACGTAGTAAGACGAATACATTTCGATGCTGGTGTAGGGGAAGCATTTTATAAAACACTCATTTTACAAAACATTCTTCATTTTATTAAAAATGTTGTGTCGTACACCGGCTTCGACGAGCCGTCATATGTTATAAAAAATCCGTTTCGTCGCTGACCTACGGAAAGCCGCTGATAACAAACTCTTCTTTTATAAGCAACTTCGTTCTGTCGTATACAATCTTAATCAAATTGCACTGTGTTTTGAAAGTTTACACTTCGACGCTGGTTTTTGAAAAATTGAAATAACTCTTTTTGTGCGTAATGTAATTCTCGTGAATAATTAGTTTCACGATCAGTGACGTAAAGGCTTGAGTTTTATGATTGACATTTTAATGGCTACTCCTGATATTGCAAATGAATATGCAGACTAACTGTCGTAAATTCAGAAATCGATTTTGTTTCTTTGAGAAGTTAGCGTTTGCTATTTTTAATACAGATTATAATTAACTTCGTACATGCGAGTGAACCTCAACTATGTTTGGTTCCGATTCACACACCTTGCTGAGTATTGGAAAATTTTCCCTTCGACTTGTGTGAAACTTTTACACCTCCACTACCAGAGTTGAAAATATTTTTTATTAGGTAGTATGAAAAGCTTAGATCCGTATTATAAGAGTCGAAATAATTTTCGTTCATTTAGTTCTGAGAAACTTTCTCTCAGAATGATTTTTTGAAATAATTTAAATCCCAATCATCAAAACATTTTTTCCTACTTAGTTCTAAGGAACTTTCATAGCTTCACTGTTAGATTCGCAATCTTCTTTTTTCTTCTTAAAATCCAGAAACTTGATCTGCCGTGCTCAGAAAATATTATCTTTTAAGGACACGTCAATTTGTAAGCATCGAGTCACAGAGACGCTGTGGTGGGCGGTAAGAGATACTCCGGCTATCCAATTATGGTTGTTAGCGTAACTAAATCCAGCATGCGTGCTATTTATGTGATGATGCTGGACGAAAAAGTAAGTTTTCTTACTGCACAGGTTAATATGAGCTAATAAGTAGGGATAGTAGGATATTGTCGGAGGCAAAATATTGTTTAACTGAAGGATGCCACTGTTTTTTTACGAATTTAATTGTTCTCGTTTGTACTGCAGCTACTGTTTTCTGTGTACTGTTTTCGTGTTCATGTAACTTCATGAAGGCGCGTCCTCAAAAGATTTCCGTATCTGAAGCTGTGATTTTCCACCCTACCTTCTGCCATGGTTGTGTCCACCCTTGTCAGTGCTCGTTGAAATATGAACATCTTTTATGCACCCATTTAAGACTGTCAAAAAAGTCAGCATCACTGTTCATATAAAACAAAAACAAAAATATTTGTGTAATGCTGTTCAAGTTTTTGGATTTTTCTGCTACATTCAAATAATCTGAAGTGGACTAAAGAGTCCCTGAGTTCCTCTTCCGCGCAGCCTGGACCTGCCCCCTGTTGTTTACTTGTGATTGCCGTAGGCAGTAAATCGGAGCGTAATTTACTCCCACTCATTTTTTCACTGTTCTCTTGAATGTGTTCTCCCCCCCGCGTGTGTGCTGCATTTGACCCCGCCAGTTCGCGCTGCACAGCAATTAGTGTCCGCAGTAAAGCAAGTGCTCTAATAATTACGCGACTAATATTTCAAGACCCACGCTCTGCGGGGAAATAGAGCTTGTAAGAGCGCAATAAAGACGCGAAAATGCGTCCATCCAACTTTGCGCTCTATGCTTGAGATGTGCGCTGCTCTCCGTTCCCTGTCTCTATAACAATAAAAGTGTACGCATGGGAGGTGTCGCCGAGAATGAGAACTGTTCATGCTCGATTGTATAGCAAACGTTTGGGTGGGCGCCGCAATGAAAGAAGTCAAGAGTTGTTGTGCCGTGTGAAGTGACGACAGGGGCTGTCTCAGAGGTTTTACACTTTTGATAAGGCAGTAGTGAGGGGCATTATTTAGGACACTCTTAGCTGTAGAAGGTAAACCTACCTTTTGTGTGCAGTATTCGCGAGTACTTCCTCAGAAGAAAAAGAAAAAAGTTCACAACTTCAGCATAAGCTAGAACTCTAAATTCCTTATTCATTGTAAATAAAATACCAGCTGTCTGTGGAACGGAAATTTTACCTCTGTCTGGAGTGGGCGTGTAAAATGTGTGACATTGATCTTCCATAAATCTTTTTAGTTGTATCAGACACTGGCTGCGCTGGAGATTGTTCAGTTTTTTTTGACGTCTGAGTTTGTCTCAAGTGTTAGTTTAATATTCAATTCTTCAAAACTCGTATTTTGGAATGCCACTCAGTAAATGCGAGCTCTCGAGCTGTTAGATCTTAATTATCTCTGGAGCACAATCCAGAACTCGAGTAAATTGCGCCGTTACGACTTGGTTTGCTGCATCTTCGAGTCGCCTGGCACTCTCTCGACGCTTCAAATTCCTCTTAGAAATTCCACAACAAGTCTCTTAGACATAATTACGGACGTGATGTCAGTAGCTGCTTCTGGCATCGCTTTGGCTTCCCTGCAATGTCCTCGAGCAGTGCTTGTTTTTGAAACTCTAAACTGGTATACGATTTCAGAGGCCTGTATAAGTAAGTGTTTTTAGTGTATCTATCGAAAAAGCTGAACGCATTTAGGAGCTAGATTAGAGAACATTTTGATCCTTCCTTAATGCGTTCTGGTAGTGTCGATCATCATTAATATGCTTGTCCTCGTTTCGAAAAGTTGACCCAAGCTTCACGACGTGCTGGAGAAGCATAGTTTGCAGCATAACCTGTGCTCCATACCCAACATTATTGTTGCCCAAGTTCCCCAGGTTTGTTCATGATTAAAATTGTAATAAATGTAACAATTTTAACAATTGTTAAATTGTTAAAATTGTTAAAATTGTTTGCCTTACCGAAATTACTTGACGAAACTTGTATTACCTAACGAAATTACCTAATGAAACTTTTATTAACTAACGAAATCATATAATGAAACTTACCGAAATTACCTAATGAAACTTGTATTACCTAACGAAATTACCTAATGAAACTTTTATTAACTAACGAAATCATATAATGAAACTTACCGAAAGTACCTAATGAAACTTGTATTACCTAACGAAATTACCTAATGAAACTTTTATTAACTAACGAAATCATATAATGAAACTTGTATTACCTAACGAAATTATCTTCGTGCAGCTAGTGATAAAAAAAAAAAGTTTTCGTCCACAATTTTCGTCGCACATGTTTGGCGCTAGTTACAACGTTGGTCATTTTGCTTGGGCTTACAGTGATCCTCAAATTAATTTCCGAATGATGTGGATGGAAAAAATGAGTTAGAATTTGGTAATTATACGTGTTCGGCATGCGAATTTAAACACATTGCTTGAACCCTCAGGATGATAAAACTATTGTATATATTATAATTGGCCCTCCCAGTTGGAATACGTGAGGTCCCGAGATTAAGGTTAGGTAGGCTTTCCTATTGCCGAAATAAAATAGGCTTTTAGTTTTGTAACGGATCATTTTTTTGGTTCACTGCGGTCCTGTTTTTCAGCATCTACTACTTTCTTCTTCAAATTCTATCTTGTTTCATGAACTTCTTTCTCAACTTTCTGTTTTTATGTACCATGTGCATAGATTCCTTTCTTCCTCCTTTCTTTGGAACGCCTTTGTTTGGGTTAGGAAGGCTTAAAATTCTATCGAATTTAATTTAATCTTGCTCAATCCGTATTGCTCAGACCTGCTGATGAACCATATTTCATTAAAGCGATATCGAATGCTGTCGAGCGCAAGCATGCCCCGGGCATTGGATGTTAAATCAGTGGCTTGAAGCTGTTCGGCTACTATGAAGCATCAAAAGATTGAGGTTGTATCGTCTTTCAAATTTAACATTCTATAAAACAGTTAATGAAGCCCTGGGGTAGAAAAACAGAGTATCTTCTTCTTCTTCTTAAGGTAATGTACTCCCCTACAACTGCTACTCTTTAGATTTTGCCTGAGTTCAAGTCTTATTTTCCTTTGAAATTTCTCGGCTGCCGCCGATCATTCATTTTTCTGTTATGGCGGAGCACTTTGAGCACTTCCCGCTCATTCATTTTGCTATTATAGCAAAGCACTTCCCGATTTTTCACTCGGCTCAGCCTACTCCGTAGCACGGATACTCGCTTCGCAGTTCCCGTGAAGGTCAGGCGCTGGATCGCGAGAGAACTCAAGTGCACTGGGTCCCTTTCGGCGGGAAAGTGCGCTTTTTCTTTTATTCTTCCGCTGTGGGGAGGTTGTCTCGGTGCGCTCTTATGTGCGTGGCGGTAACGGACTAACTATTGGGCAGTGCTCATGTCATGTTCTCAACTTACTGTTTCTATGCACCTTGTGCGTAGATTCCGCGTTCCCTTCTCTTCGTACTAAAAAGTGCCTTCCTCTTTCTACGCTTTGGAACACCTTTGTTGCGGCTAAAGACGCTTAAGCAAACATCTCATTTTATCTGATGTCAAATTTTAGGTGTTATTTATAAGCATGAGACCCCCAAGCGTCGCAGTCTCTATTAAAAATGACACAAATAAATTTTTTTCAGAGAATTCTGTTGGTTATCCGGAAGCTATGATTTATTCCGGGAAGTGAAAATAATCACAGACTTCCTGAGAAAAATTGACGTGGAGTTCTTATTTATTATTAAGAAATTAAAATACAAGATGTTGTCGAATCATCTACGAGTTTTACACTGGATTCAAGGAATAGAATATTAACTTCAATAAAAACTGTCCATTCTACATTTACTTGCTGGAAGTACACTTGCTTCTAATTAAGTTTCTTGATCCTTATATATGCTAACGATAGTTAGCGAATTTCAGTCAGTGTTAGTCAATTAGTCAGTGTTGATCAAGGTCAGCTAGTGTTGGTCAGAATGTCGGTTTTGAAAAAGAGTAGAACAGAATATCCATATTTTTGTCGAGTGGGAATGGGCGCTCGGTGATTCAATAAGCTTGAGCGGAAGAATTTGGTGGAAGTGAAGAGTTTCCACGTGAGAGAGCACTGCTAACCTGCAACTGAAACTGTGAAACATACTAAAGTAAGAAGGCTTAAAGTAGGCAGTAGGTTTAGGTCAGTCAGCTTTGTCTATCCTTTGCTATGGGGACATGTTGCCTCCAGAGGGTATACAGATACTTTACCTCAGCTGTAGACAAGCCTTCTGCGCTTTTATTTTTCGTCTCTTTTTTACTTCTTTCAGTGCTCTTGTTTTCTCCGATGTCCCATCTTTATTTTTTCATCCTACTCATTCTTACCTCGCTGTTTCAATGTGCCGGGTATCGCATATTGGAACACATTGATTCCACCTCTTTCTGCCATCGACACTAGATAGTCTCTTCTCTTCACTCTCATGTGATCGCCTCTGATGTGATTATTAAATCCTGAACAAACTAAAAATAAAAATTCTAGAGTAATTCTCAGAGTTTCGTGATGCGACATATAAACCCTGTCATAACCTAACAATCAGAGCTAGAAAAATCACCTGTTTCGGTTGGAGACGACGCGTGGACATGAAGTGCTCCGGTACAAAGAGTAACACAAATTCGCTCATCACCACACATGCAAATGACGCAAATGTGAGGAGTTTATCGTGATGCCCCCGCAGCGAATTACACCCCCAATTGACCCACTCACTTCATGACGCCCCAGCACGCATGGAAGCAACACAGGCAGGTCATGTAAAAATCTGGGAAAATGCGCTCGGTGTCTCTTTGAAACGTGAGGCTTCTGTGGGGGAGGAAGTTTGGTGCGTACTGGAAATTGGTCGTAGCTTCATTTTCGTGAAGTGATGGTGCTCAGTTTGTGTGAATCATTTGAATACGGTGCTCTTGTTTCGGTGCGAGAGGTTTTGATTTCCCAGTTGTTGTTACACGTGGAGAAACTAATGGTTGGTCCAACTATTGTGTTGTATTGGGAAAATATTGCTTCAGTCATGTTAAAATGCTACGGTCAAAATGTACTACATACTGTCGAAATGAGAACTAAACCTTGGTTTAAATTTATGATTATTGCACTTGGAGTCAACGTTGATTCAAAATGTTAGATTCACGTTACAGACAATTCCAACGACACAGCCCGCGTAGTACACTCTCGAGTAGGCGAAGGCTACTTTGGCTTGACTAAAGTGTTCCAAATCTATCTTATTTTGAGAAATTTTGCTAAGATAGCATACCAAACCTGGGAGTAACTCTTTGCTTTTTCATTTGTACTTAAATGAAAAAAGAAAGCAAGCCTATTTTTTAGTGAAGATCGTTAAAAGAAGCTTGGGCGCTACACTAAAACAGAGAAACATACCAGAGTAGGAGGCATAGAATAGGGAGCAGGTTTACGTCAGCCAGGTATGTCTATCCTATGCTGGTGCCTCCAGAGGGAATGGTGTCTCCAGAAGGAATACTGTCATTTTACCTCAGCTGTAGACAAGTCGCTACATCATTGCAAGACCGTTGTAACTCAAATTTCATGATTTTTTAGGAGATGCATTTTAAAGTCTCTAAATCATTTACCTTTAATAATTTTACGCAAATCAACCAACGCCATCTCTCGGCCTAAATTGCACTTAGACTTACGACTTTACTGCTAAAAGACGCAGAATTATTTCAGCATCTTATAAACATTGTAACTCTATACTTGAAATTTTTGAGTTATGACAGTCTAGCAATGAGACAGCGAAGTCTTTTGCACTCCTATCTTTCGTTTCCTTCTACACCTGAGGCTGCACGTCAGCTGAGCATAGCTCGCCAGGCCGTGTGTTCTGTGCAATTGATGGCTCAGAGATTTGTCATCTCAAATCTAACGACGAGCTTCCGTTGCCTTTCCGCGCGTGAAAATGACTAATGGGTCTTTTGTGAGTACTGTGTGAAGGCTTTATACAATACGTCATATTTTATTGAAAGGTATCTGCCATACTTTCTGTGAAGTACAATATTGAACTTAGCGTGGAATGTAAAGTTGAATACGTAGGTACGACAAATGAGTTACGTTCATATTTTTTGTTTGAATAGGAAAGTAGTGAACAAAATTTTCAGAGACGATTTTCTGACCGTGTTGTCATATGAGGTTAATCTCTGAAAATTTTAAGCTTTGGCTTCTCATTCCAACTAAATGCCTTTAATAACGAAGCCAGCGAGCTGCATTTGGCATCAAAGAACAGCATTGATGCAACTAAGTCCCTTAGCCGATGTTGCTGCAGCCGGCACTGTTGTCCCGGGACCCGAACTCGTCACACAAGTCTGGGATTGAGGGCGGGTCCGAAGTTGCTCGAGTCCCAGGCACAGTACACTGCAGCTCGGCCCTCGAAACTCACTATTTCGTTGACAGTTAACTCTATGTATTACTGAGAACTTGATTTGATGGACGCAGCTCTCAGAGGCACCAGATATCGTGATGCAAATATGTTGTTGGGCCTGCAACTTGCTAGAGAGGCGGCGGATTTGATAGAGAGGCGGCGGACTTAATAGAGGGGAGGCGGCCGTGATGGAGGGGAGGCGGCCTTGACAGGGGAGAGGTGGCCTTGACAGGGGAGAGGCGGGCTTGATAGAGGGGCGACTTGACAGAGGGGAGGCGGACTTGACAGAGAGGAGGCGGCCTTGACAGAGGGGAAGCAGCCATGATGGAGGGGCGGTGGACTTGATGGAGGGGCGGCGAA
>JACJUY010006158.1:11049-24571 GCA_014220935.1 Platorchestia sp. MABIK | reverse complement strand
TGCTTTACAACTAGTGTTGGCTTTAAGACTAGTGTTGGCTTTAAGACTAGTGTTGGCTTTAAGACTAGTGTTTAAGTACACAAACATTGAGCACAATGCTCGATATGTAGGAACGGAAACTCGGTATAGAGAAACTAAAACAATACCTACGATTTTTGGTATGAAAATTCCTGTTCCGTTGAAATCTTGCGCATCAATCTGAGAGCCGTTTACAGTTGCTGCCATTGGAATTGTATAGAGTTTCAGTCACTCTGAAGCATCTGCGTTCATTATTCATTATGACGCATCCATCTGTAAATTTACTGAGAATATTTTTCGCTGTACAAATGTATTTCTTTTGCTGGGGCTGGATCATTCGTCAAAGTTTGCCGTCACATCCCTGCCGTCAGACTGTGGTAGCGGTGCTGACATATGTTCTGGCAGAAATTCCATTCATGAATATACGCATAGGTGGTTTGCTTTCTGCATGATCGAATTATAAATAAAAGTGCCAAGATACACGTCCTTAATGAGATCATTATTTATTTAGGAAAGTCAATGAATAAATAATGATCTCGTCAAATTAAAGACGTGAATCTTGGCACTTATATTCATAACTCCGTTCGAGTAATAGTGCTTCCACCTAGTGCTGCTTCTATCGTACTCCGAACAATCTATGGGAATTAACGCTCCTAAGGGGAATATGTGAGGTCCTGAGCAAAAGGTTAGATAGGCCTTCTTTTGTGAAAATAGAATGTATTTCTTTTATTATGGAACATCTATTTTCCACTCATTGCTATGCTGTTTTCAGCACCTACTGCTTTCTTCTTCAACTTTAATCTTGCATCGTGATCTTCCTTCTCAATTTGTTTTTATGCACCTTGCGCAAAGATTCTACGTTCCCTTATCTTCATACTAAGTCTTTCGTTCTTCACCCTCTTTGGAACGCCTTTGTTGCCGTTAGGGAGGCTTAAACCAACATCTAATCTAATCGTACACCAAATCAATCATTTTTATGAAAGTTAGTTTGAGACTCGACTTCCATTGCAATGATGTTTTCACCGAGGAATGAGAAGGAACCATTCAGTTTGGACAAAAAAGTTTAATTTATGCTGAAGGTGTTTCCACTCAGGATGCCGTGTGCATAGAAACAAATTAGAAAGAATAGGATGGAAAGACGAAGGAGTCATAGAGAAGGTCCGAAAATTGAAAGAAGTGAGTTCCAAGGGTACAGTCCCGAAGGCCAGATGTAGTTGAGGTAATTTAACAGTAACCTTCTGAGGGCGCCAGTCCCCACAGCAAAGCCTATTGCCCAAGGTAAGTAAATATTCATTGATTTTATTATAGATTGGTGTTATAGTAATAACAAACCTAAGCCTATTGCCTTTTCAAGGTACACTGAGGATTGAGACCACACAACAATATGCCTTAACATCGTTACCTAGGGCTGCCAGTACCATAACATCACAATTAATGTCAGAATCGTCCTCTGTTGATTGCACCTAACGCGCGAGTGTCTGCTTTAAACAGCACTTAACACATACAACCTCAAGGCATCACCAGCCAGGTCGCTGTCCCACCGACCAGCGCAACCTACCACAAGGCTATTCTTGGTGTCACCTACACCCAGTCTAACTTCTTCGCCATGGCTTCTCAATTTTTAGTCGTCCAAGTATTTTCTGCACAACTTTTTCGGTGTGACATCTACGTTTTTAGCCGTCCAAGTACTGCTTCAGCATAGTGACGGCTAAAATTATACACGCAACGAGGGAAAGAGTTGGACTGTCTTCCAGTTTAACCCTCATGCCCAGACGTGCCTGCTGCCTTTCGCCAAACCATCTCCTGAGGTGCAGGATACAAAGAACACTGTGAAGTATGCAGTGCGAGCAAAGAAAAAGCATCTTCTTTTCTCTCGTGCAATAAATCTGGAATTTCCTCTCTGTTACAGAGCAAAAAATACTCTAGTTACGCTGGAAAACCACCAGTGCGTTGCCCTAAGTTCATATAAACGAAAAGTGCTTTAGTGCTTCTAAACAATTTTTTTGCGTGGATGGGTGTGTGGGGGTTTTTGGGATCAATCAAAATTTATTTTCTTTGTGAACATTATTGTTTGGCATCCGGTATTAGATCGATGGTTAAATGCACTCAATTTAAAAAAGGTAGTTAGAATTTTTCAAACGACCTATTGATGGGTCGTATCGCAAGCTACTTGTTAAATGCCATTAATTTTAGAAAGGTTGTTAGAATATTTCAAATGAACCATTGATGGGTCCTATCGCAAGCTACTTGTTAATCAGTCTTTTCCTTGACGTGGTTCGTTGGTGGCAATGAATGGCCCTTGTGGGCCGGTGCTCCGTCATGCTAGACAAAAGTAATCTCGTTTTCGGATTTCGTTCGTTTTCGCCACATTTTCGGAATTTAACAGCAAGACATAAAAAGCCTCGTTTACTCCAACTTACGGAGCAACTGAAAAATTTCGTGTCGTCTGAGTACTTTATCCGTGAGCAAGTCGTAGACTGCCATTTCCATACTGAGATATTCATGGAAATTGTTCATTTCCGCGTAAGTATGCTGAGTCATGCGGAGCTACCAAACCAACAAAATTTGTTGTTCGTGTTGTGTATAGCATAGAATAATATTATTATTATTTACATACTCAAGGATAAACTAGCCACAGATGTGCAAGATTATGATGCGCGAATTCCGTATTTGTATTTTAAGAGGAAAAAACTGTTGCGAAAAAATTTTGAATGTTTTAAGGTAACGGGTGCAATCTATCATTGCTTGTTATCTCTACATGAAGATAGATTTCCCATGAGGAACCTTCATTTCCGAGTGTTTTGGGACCATTTCTAATTCGAAACACGAATTGTTTTGTGGAACGTCAAAAAAGTTTGTGATTATTCATCCCACCAACCCTGCTGCGTCCTATCAAAATTGAAAGAATAGGAATATCTCGATTTTTGCACTAATCAACAAGGCCGTCCCACCATGATACTCTCCCCCCCCCACCCATTCCCCTTTTCCCCATCATCCCCCATTCCTCTCCTCCTATTCCCCCCATTCCCCTATATTCGCCCATTCCCCCATCANGTGGCATTTGTGTCTTGCTTGTCCGTTATGTCTCGCTAGCCCTGGTGTGTCAAGTCCCTGGTGTGTCAAGTCCCTGGTGTGTCGAGTCCCTGGTGTGTCAAGTTCTGACCGGCACACAAAAGAAGTTGCTCCAGTGCGCTGCAGTGGCCGTTCGTTAATTTTTGCGTCGAGTCTCGATGCTGTGCGAGAAGACTGAAATAAAAGTGGCTGCGTGGACTCGAATCGTGTGGTGCAGGTGATCTTTACAAGCGAGCGTACCTGTGACAGCACACCAGACATGCTGGTATGAAGCGCACCCTCTTTTAACGGTATATATCGCTGGGGAAAATTTAATACAATTACTCGTCCGTGAGTCCAAGTGAAATTTTTTAATTTCTTTTCCACTTTTATTAACTAACTAAAGTACACGGCCCGCCAAAAATGACGGGATTCAATATTTTCTTTGTATAAATCCTCCGGATGTGGATGACAAACAAATGTATGCACCCTAACAGTTCCCGCGATTTAAATATTCTTGTACTTGTGCACTGGTGAAACTCGTATCACAGATACGGTCATTGAGCCTCCTTCAGATCACATCAAAGATACCCTTAAGAACGAGGATACCAAACAAATAAATAAGCACACCAAGGGATTATTAGGTAAGATGGCGAAAGTCCTTCTACGACTTAGTCACTACCCAAGCGCTGACGGTGCTGGTGGAGAGACGTCTGGCTTATAGCCTCCGAACAAAAACATGCTGTCAAATTCTAGGCATGTTTATCGTAATTTTTTCCCTTTTGCGGACACAACTATTATATTGATGGGAATTAGTACTCTCGGGGGTAAGATGCGAGGTCCCGATCTGAAGGGGAACAGAACATTTTTTTATTGGATGGTGGTTTATTTTGTTAAGGGACATTTCTTTACGGATCTCTACTGTCTTTTTTTCAGTGTCCATTGATTTCTACTTCAACGGATTTCTTATTGAATGAACTTCTTTCAGTCATGGTTCTATGAAAATGTGTGGTAACAAAACTTGTGCATAGTTTCCCCATTCCCTTAAGTGCTCACAGATTGGTGCTTTCTTTCTTCCTCGGTGCCTCTCTCCTTCCTCTCTTGGGAGCACCTTTGTTGTGTTTAGGGAGGCTTGAAGTAATTTATAATCTAATCTCTAGTTATAGGAAACACCCTTTGTGTATAGATTCCGCGTTCCCTTTAAATTCATACTAAATGGCGCCTTCATTCTTCTTCTTTTTGAAATCTTTGTTGTGGTAAGGAAGGCTAAAACTAACTGATAATCAATCTCTAGTCGTTTTTTGATACACTTTGTGAGCAATATATATATACAGTATGTCCTACAAAAATCCTAACAGAGAATTTATTTTCTGGTATCAGTTATACAATCACAATTTTGCAAGAAATTAAATGCTTATGGTTTTCTTATGATGGTATTACTGATACGGGAAAATAGATATTCGGTTCGTGTTTTTGTGGGACATACTGTATAGAGTGCTTGAATTCGCTTCAGTAACCGAACAGAGCCAAGAAACATGTGTTCTATTCAATCATCGAACGTTTTTAATAATAAAACGTTCTAATTTTCAGTGATCGATTTGATCATACTTAACTTGTGCCACAATCCGCCCATTATTTACATCCTTCTTCGCTCGGTATATGGAGAGGGCGGCATCCCGAGTGTCATTTCCTACCCATTCACCTCTACATCAAACTCTGGGATCAACAAGGCCTTTTTTTCGATAATACATATTCTCAAGGTCACCACATCCGTATTTGTGTTGCATGAACCCAGCCTTGTTCATGTTCAGTTTTTGTTCCCGAGGGATTTTCAAGTAAAAAATACCATAGATTCGATGTCAGAAGAAATTTGAGAATTTCTGTAAATTTTCCGTTAGAATCAAGTATCCTGGCTACCGCTCTCACAAAATGATGAGACCATTGAACATAATTTTTTATGGGCGATACGGAGGGTAATTAACGCCTCTCTGCCTCATCGACTCTGTCTCATTTTGGAGCTGCCTCCTCCTGGAGCTGCCTCCTCCTGGAGCTGCCTCCTCCTGGAGCTGCCTCCTCCTGGAGCTGCCTCCTCCTGGAGCTGCCTCCTCCTGGAGCTGCCTCCTCCTGGAGCTGCCTCCTCCTGGAGCTGCCTCACGCAGGAGCTGTAGTTTAAAATTCACTTGGCCTGAGAACGAACGAAAAGTAGCCGAGAGCAGCTGCTTGCCACGTTCGTTTTTCTGGAAGCACATTCTCTCATTTGCAATGGAGTCTGATGATCAACGCTTGACCCTAGTTTAACTTTTTCGCCGCCTGCACACATGTTTTTCGCCGCCTAAGCGACTTATTCGGTTAAGTCGCTTAGGCGGCGAAAAACATGCATGCAGGCGGCAAAAAAGTTGGAATGAGACGTATTGAGCCTCTCCGCAGCCAACCGCGCGAGTGACGTCACAGACCGATGATTATCGTACCTCATCTTGCCCGTATGATATAGGGAGAGTAATTAAAAGCCAGTACATTTGAAGTTGCAATAAAAAACTGCGGTAAACGACTTGTTTTATTCTATGGGAAGAGAAGCTTTAGCTTCTCTTCTTTGCCTAGTGCGGATGCTCAATGAAGGTATTGTGATGAGTAACATTTGCATCTATTGGGTGTTGTTCGTGCTTCTAAAGTTGAATTTACGTGCAATGCTTTGGCTGCGAATGATTAAATGTTCATGGCCGATAATGGTATTTTTTTTGGCATTGAAAGCGTAAGATAACTTAGTAAATCGTGAATATAGGGCCTGCAGGACAGCAACAGCGTTTCCAAGACAAATTATTGTGGGCTCATTTTGTGACCGAAAGCCTAGATTTTTTTCAATATATTTTCTTTTATTCAATCAGGCTATCAACTTGAACTCTGCAGCGTCTGTTTGCATCACAAATCGGTTTGTCGTTCGGTGTCAACAATCACTGATTCTAGTACATCTTTGCCAAAATGGCTGATGCCAAATTCTGGAACAATGTAATAAATGCAAGGGTAATTATATCCGAAATAGAGAAAATTTTGTGGAATACCTTCGAGTTCTTCTAACCTTAGCTCACCCTTCTGCTGCGCTGCTCGTGAATTTTTGCGGTGTGAAGTTTATTTATTCCTTCATGAGTGAATTATGACGGAATAAACTCCTGTCTGTGACTGCGCTCGGATTGCCTGACATTGACCCCTCAGGGGGATACAACTATTGTATCTATGGGAATTAGCACTCCCAGTGGAAATGTGTGAGGGCCCGAGCTGAGAGTTAGTTAGGCCTTCTTTTTGCTGAAATAAAATGTTTTTGTTAAGTTAAGGACCTCCTGCTTTCGGTTCACTGCTGTCCTGTTTTTCAGCACCTACACTTTCTTCTTCAGCTTTTATCTTGTTTCATGAACTTTTTTCTCAAGTCACTGTTTCTGTGCCCCTTCTGTATAGATTCCGCATTCCCCTATCTCCGTCCTAAACAGTGCCTTCCTCTCTTCGATACGCTTTTTTGTTGTAGGGGTTAGGGAAGCTTGAACTAACCTATAATACAATCTAATCTGACTGACGTTGATGATGAAGGCTTTTTATGTAGCAGCTCGTAGCATTAATACTTGCAAAATTTAAAATTATTCTTGCGGGGTGTGTTTTCAGATTCAGACGATGCTTTAATCCACCTTTCAGAACTCTCGGATATTTGAAAATTCTGGCTGTTCATCACTCTGCTGTACGCAAATTATCTTGCACTCAATGAGCAAGGTCTCTTTTCGGCCGCGTGCGACCAGGAGGATATTCTTCGTGCAGCAAAACGTCAGAAGTCGCCCGCTGGGCCTCTCGGATAATGTAATGAACATAGTAATTTAACCGTCTTTTTATTCTAGTTTTGTCATTTGAAATATAAGCGTTGATGTGCCTGCGACGGAGCGAAGGTCACGCCGAAAAAAAAGATAATTTGATGAGCCGCCGCCGTGGCGAGCTGACGCCTCGCTGCAGAATCAGGAGTTTGGTCTTGGGATCAGTTGACGGATTAATTATAGTCCTTCTCTAGAGGCCGGAACGTGAGGCTGGACACAAGGTTGCTTTACTTGCACCTTTTCTGGCAAATTTCACCGACTTTGCCAAAAGTCATCTAAAAAATTGAACAATTCTGTGTAGAATTTATGACAATCTGATAACTCTGGGCTGACAGCTCTGCTGCAGTGACCTTCGGGCGAAAGAACTCGACTTGTCCTGCAGCAGCTACAGGAACGCAGGCAGGAGGCGTGAATGTCCTGCAGCAGCTGCAGGAACGCAGGCAGGAGGCGGGAATGTCCTGCAGCAGCTGCAGGAACGCAGGCAGGAGGCGGGAACGTCCTGCAGCAGCTGCAGAAACGCAGGCAGGAGGCGGGAATGTCCTGCAGCAGCTGCAGAAACGCAGGCAGGAGGCGGGAATGTCCTGCAGGAGCTACAGGAGTTGCAGGATCTGCAGGCAGGAGGCAGGAATGCCGCCTCGCAGGACCTCTTGCGGACCTCGACTGGATGACGTCGAGGCTGCGTTAGGACGCCCATTTGGGGCACGAGGCGGCGGCCTGGCAACAGCTGCAAGGTCCTGTCAATTTATTGCGGCTCGACTGCCTCCATCATCAGCCCAGGCGGTCAATGCGATTTTCGTATTGCGAGCGTTCCTTTGAATTCTCATTTGCACTTTGACTGCCGCAGGTAAAACTGAAGTTTAATATTCAACTCAAATTTTAAGTTAATTGTGGTAAGCAATTTTTAAAAAAGCTAACATCAAATGGATGGTGCCTTTATTTAGCTCTGATTAAGTATTTATGAAAATTGAGTTTGTTACTACTGGTCGGACAGCAGCATTATGAAAACTCCCTCCGTGAACCACCGATGGCGCACGTCGCTGTCAAAGTGTTGAATTTTGCATTGTTTCGAATTTTAATGGTAAGCTTTGAATTGATTAACGCAAGGTGATTTTTAAATTTTCAATTGTGCTGCTAATGGTCAATGAAACATTAGTATTTGCTTAGCTCGTTCGATATGAGTGTGTTCATAGGGCCCGAGCTAAGGGTTAAGTAGGCTTTCTTTTTGTTGAAATAACATAGGTTTTTGTTCTGTTACGGACCATCTTTTTTCGGTTCACTGCTGTCCTGTTTTTTCAACACCTACTACTTTCTTCTTGAACTACGATCTTGTTTCATAAACTTCTTTCTCATCTTACTGTTTCTATGCCCTTTCTGCGTAGATTCCACGTTCCCTAAACTCCATACTAAATGGTGCCTTCCTCCTTCCTCTTTTTGGATCGCCTGTGTAGCGGATAGGGAGGCTTAAACTAAATAATAATCTAATCTAATCTGAGTGTGTTCATATGTGCAGCAATGAATAGTAAATGAAAATAGTAATTCAATCGTTTTAATGTTCAACTATTGAAGTAGCAGTAACTAGCTGCAGCTCGTAAAGCCTTACCTTTGCACCAAGCAGCCGTGTTTGGCATGCATCGCATGAACAACAACGCGGATGCGAGGCACAAACCAAACTTGTCACCTCCGATGATCCAAGTTCTCCCCTGTGGCCTCCTGCATATCAGATGTGACACAGTAACGAAGGGCCTCAGCGGCAAAGCGCACGCTTTGTTGCTGTCAACTAATTTGCTGCTGTCTGATTGGGTGACAGGTTGTGCGTTGCTCGCAGTGTGGCTCTGAGGTCCTTGCTGATTGGTCACGGTATGCGGGTCACCCGGTGACTTCTTTACCTGCTCACATTGTTGCCTTTTCGCAGCAGTTTATGCAATTATTTGTTATTGCTCTTAAAAATTAACATCACGGAACGGTCGATGAGAAGTAGATGAAATTATGCGCATTGAAACTTTCTACCAGTTCGCTGGCCTGTGATAGTTTTGTGATGAGTTTAATGTCACTCGTGAGTTGGATTCGTTGAAAAAATTTTATTTTACTTTCATGAGCGCGTTGGCCCAGCAAAACTTCAAATTACAAGCAGCACCAGTGAGCTAAAAACCAGGCAAATCCCGTACTGAAGTTTCCGTTGCGGAGTTCGTTCATGAAGTTTCCGACTCCCCAGAATATTCTATACATAACGCAAGTTCCTCAAGCATAAATTTGAAGATCGTCCAATTGTGGCCGGTCCAGTTAATGACCGAACTTGATGGTCCACAAATGGAGTTCCGACGTCCAAAACTGGCCGATCCAGACATCAGCTTCCAGTCCGCTCTGTGAGTTGCATCCAGATCTTACGTTTTCTTTTTGGATCGTGTGGGAAGTGCGAATATGGCCGATAATTGCACCTCGATCAGAAGCAAACGCTTGCCGAATGGCAAGTAAGAATCACTTCGGCGACACATTATTTTTGCCCCGGCCAAACTGACGTTCACCCTCATCTTGAGTTTAGCCAGGAAACGATTCTGAGGTCTGGAACGGACGAATGTTTGAACAAAGTACATTCGAAAGCTTTAAACTTAGAAAAGTTCAACATTCAACGTTAATAAATGCTGAAGCATTTGATATCTTGTATGCATAGCCGTTTGGATGAAATGTTTGAACAAAAAACATTGGACAGCTCTAAATTTGGGCAAGTTCAACATTCAATGCTAAAAATGCCGATTAATCTGATATCGAGTATGCAGAGTCATTTTGAGTAGGGTTCTATCAATTTACTCTTTAATACACACATGCATTAGCGTATCTTGATGAAAGACCAAATAATGACACTTTCGTAAAAATAGCTGATACATTTGTAATTAGGAGGAAGAAACGGGGGGAGTTGCGTTACCAAGGTTATACTTATTTCAACAATAACGTTGAGCTTAAAGAAATTGGCACGTAACCTAAAATCTCCATTCATATTTTTTTTTCGTTCTTTCCTGCATTCAAATGTAACAGAGTTGTTTTTACCGAAGTAGCTATTACGAAAATTCTTCCTAGCGTGCGCAACTATTCTAGAGCAAAGATTTAATTGACATTTATGTCTAATGATGCTTACCCCAGAATTGCTATTTAAACTTTTCCCAGATTGTACTTCAAAGGAATTATAAAAAAATTAAATAATTTTATTAATGATCAAGTGTCATTGTTATACCCACCAAAAGCTCAATTTCTGGAGCATTTTTATCAAAATGTCAACATCTTACGAGCGAGACTCGAGTGCAGCAGTGAAGGAGCAATAGAGTTGCTATTAAGCGATGAAGGAAAAAAACTTACAGAATAATGTGATCAAGTGACGTATTAAGATGAATGTTCTCAGCCACTGAATATAGCGTGTCTAGCTTCATACTTCTTGTTTAATCAAGCGCTTTGGAAGTGAAGAATAACATTGTTTGTCCAGATGTTTCTATGATTAGTTTGAGTAAATGTCAACAACCCTTAACGATAGCGTGCCTTCTTATTTCTTTAACTCAGTGATTCTTTAGCGTTCAATTTTAAATCTTTTTATTAGGACGATCCGTCATTTTTAAAACAAAAATACGAATATATTTTGATTTCCACGTTCCTACTAACTTATGGCTTCTTTTAATAGACATTAGTGTTTTTTTTATCAAATGTGGCAAGAGTTAATGAAGTTGAGCGTCCTACTTAACGGCCTGAACGTCACTCGCTGAGCCGAGCGCAGCGATACGGGCTCCGCTATCGCCTTGCGTGACCTTAGAAGTAAACAAAACAGTCAACTGATACGCATTCATTAATGTGCGTCGAGAGCAGTTCTCTTGTGAACATATTGGTTGTTCTACACGTTAATTAAAACTAGTTTATTGTCCCTTCTGCCCTCGTCTTATCACTTCACGGCGACCAGCTGATCGTTAAGAGCGTGGCTTCACAGTGAGATTTTTTTTATAGAGTACTGAGTTCCACACTCAGTACGACAATAGCTGTGATTTTTTGAGTAAATTTTGATACGCCTATCGCAAAACACGTTTCTTGGCGCGGTCTTGTGAGTGTCGTCTTTCATGGGCCAGAGCGTGTCTCTCCTCAGCCTTCACTTCGCGAGGTGTACTTCTTTTTATTGAATTATTATTTTTTAATTATTTTATTACTGGAAATAATAATTTTAAATATTATTTAATGTTGAACATGATTTTTTCATTATTAAAATTCTTTTATTATTGGTATCTGATTTTATTTGGACATCGGGCTTGTCCTCTATTATCTGATAAGTAAATTCTTTTATCAACTACTAGTTTTTACTCTATAATTCAAGTCATAAGAAGTTATGAATCGTCATAAGGTCATAACACAGCCCTGATTAGACCAATGCACTAACGCGTATGACTACTCAACTGGCCTTCGTATTTGATGATGAAAACAGTGTAAATTCAAGGCGTGCAAACAATTTTGTGAAGGAAGTACCGTTTTGAAATTTTTAATTTTGTACTGTTTATCACGTTTTAAAAAATTTCGGCATCTCTATCGCTTTCTCAAGAGGATTGAGGATAATCAGATTTTGTCGCTTTCACGTTGTAGATTGAGAAAATGGTTGGAAAACTTTCTACTTGCTCCTAACAAAAAAGTTTTTCGTTTTTCACTCTGCTGTTCTGAAACGTTTTGCAGAACTCTCACGTTTCCCCACCCAAATTCGTGTCTCACAAAAGAAATTCATGTCTCAGTTTCGCTTGGCTTTTCTTTCAGTGTACATGATGAGTTCTTGTAATCCTGTTTTCATGGCAAAAAATGCGGTTTTTTTCAGCGTCATTTTCAAGGTGAATTTAAGTTTTAGGAAACTTTGAAAGAATCTCAGCGCATTTAAATTTTCATAAAGTGAGGACTAGGTGCAGTTTACCTCTGCCTATTGTCTTTCAGGATGACTGCGTATAAATTTGTCGTGGGTTGCGTTTCATAGTCAAGTCTCGTTTCGTGAACTTTGTTTTTATTGCATGAACCCAATATTTCAATTATACCAATATTCCAAAAAAATACATTCAGTCATCCTGGTGACCTCGCTAACTCGTGTCTTTCCCTGTCCTAGATTTTTAAAATATTACTGCGGTAGGTAGAACTGAAGTTTAATATTCAACTCAAATTTAAAGTTAATTGCCGTAAATATTGTTGAAAATAGCAAACATCAACTGGATTATACCTTCATTTAGCTTTGATTAAGTATTTATGATAATTGAGTTCGAGACTACTGGTCGATCAGCATCATTATGAAAATTCACTCCGTGTACCACCGGTCGCTCACGTCGCAATCATAGGGTTAAGCTAACGCCTTCCAGTACGTAAATCGTTCTTTTCACGGTGCCATGAGATGAGAGCAGCGTACGGACGCACAGACTTGAACATCGGTCAGAGGGTTTGTAGGTGTAAGATCCTACAATTAACATTAATCGTATTCGCTGTTTTTCATTATTTTCTTTCTGTATCAAGTTCTTTCTCTCCTTCTCTAAGTTACCTTCACGTGGTCGTATCGCGAATACTACAGCGTAAATGACTACTGGCCTTCTTGTTCGTAATTCTACGGACGATTATCGGTGACGGATTTCATACACTCCTACTGGTGTACACCAGCCAAAATTGAAAGGTTACCAACAGCTAAAACGACTCAGAAAAGTTCCCTACAGTACTTACTGTCAACAATCGATCAATTGTTCCATGCAGTTTACAAAAAAAGTTTTGACAGCTTATAGCTATTCCAAATCGCTTTTAACAGTTAGGAACAGCTGCAAACTTCCATATCCTGTCCATGGGCTGCAGCATTTTGAAGGGATTCCAACACTTGTGAAGGTTACTACGGTAGCACCGCGGTGTCAGGCGGCGTGTGAACTTAACTCTACGGAGCCCCGCACATAACACTTGACGAAGCAGGAAGTTGGCAAGCATGCGCCCCGCGCTAATTGCTCCAGCGTCTGCGTTGTTCAAGTCAAGTATGTGCCATTGAGACTGGATAATTCGGCCTTTTCGTTTATATTCTTGATGAGCGCCACGGAGGGTTTGTCTGAGGTGTTCGTTGCCAGTCGATCCTGTCTGTTTCTCTTGGGATTCCCTGTTTGAGATTTCAAGTACGGCATGGGTGAACTTGAAAATTCATGATAGTAATGCCTCCTGCCCGTGCTTCCTTATATTGATTCTCATCATTTTTCTCAAATTCAAACTTAAGAAGTAGATCAAAACGCTTCACACATGTAATTGATTTTTTTTGGTCCCCAAAATACTGGTTTGACTGTTGAAAATTGGACCCGCAATACGTTCCGCTTCCCTCAGTAAGGCACGCATAGGATGGGCACTAGGCTTTGGTCAATCAAGTTTTTCCATCCTTCGCTATGGGGATGGCGGCACAGGTAGGAGACCGTGAGGCTACCTCAGCTATAGATAGGCTTTCGGGACTACTGTCTTTCGTGACCTGTTTGCTTTCTTCCGTTTTAATGCTGTCTCTTCTTAATTTTTCTTTTCTTTCTTCTTAACTCGCTGTTTCTATGAGCAGAGTTTGGGAACACACTTCGATGGGAACACACTTCTATGGGAACACA
>JACJUY010006157.1:34653-53315 GCA_014220935.1 Platorchestia sp. MABIK | reverse complement strand
AGAGTTTGTCTTCCATAGCGCTCAGCTGATTACGCGAGGAGAGAGAGAGGCCAAGAACATGCATGCACCTCCCAGGGAAGTTGGCTTGGCACTGACGTGTCGGTAAGGTTTGCAGCTGGTCGTTCCAAAATTATCAAGCATGCATCATCTGCCTCAGACAGTCTGAGCAAGCCTGAAAAGAGCGTACAAACTCACGAATTCATCACCCGTTCAGATATGTCCGCCAACATATTTGTGCGTGTGAGGAGGCCTTTAGTTTGGCCGAATCCACTGTGGTGACGTAGGACTCGGAAGAACAAGCACAGACGCACATTAGAAATTTGCAAATACGTTTGCAACCGAAGATGTGAGGAACCCCCACCATTGCTCTGCTTGTCGTGGATTACTTGCTCTATTGATTTTAGGTTAATTAATTTGATTGCAGCCTAAGACTCCTTACTGCGGAAGGCCATTAAATCTTGCCTTACTAAGTCCGCAGAGAACCTCAGCTTCGAGCAATGGCTAGAATTTCGACAACATTCCATTTCCAAAGTTATTTTTCTTTGCCCTGAATTTTAAATACGAGGCGAGTTAATAGCATTTTCCAATGGAACCGGCATTTGGTTTCAAAGATTTCATAAAGAAATGCATCGTCAAGTGCAAAGATCGGTCAAAACCCATATTTTCTACCTTGAATTCAAGTACATTTCAAATTTATTACCTTCCAGGTCTGCAAGCCCGTGATTATAAGGCAACGTCACAACACCACTTTTTAATGGCACGTGGGTCTTAAATGGAGAAAGGATTCTTCTGAAGTCAGTCATTTTGAAATGCCTGCTGCACACATAGTGGTGCGCACACACATTCGACTTACTTAGATCATTTAACAGGACATTTCCACTCGCTGCAATCCATTCTTTAAAATTCCCACGTGGATATTGGAAATATCGTAAGTCTGGTCGGTTTTTAGAATTACTTTCGCACCCAAAAAAAGAACACTTTTTAATTCTAATTCGAGGCAGCGGCGACATTGCGACCTTCTCGACGCGTGAACACTTTGAATGACGCTGCAAGTTTGTGATGTCGTACCCGATTCACGAACTCGTAAGTCTAACAGTGGTGCCAGATTTCGGGCTAGCGGCGTTGCCAGATTTTAGCACTGCTATTGGTCCGATACCATGACGTCCCCTACACACCACTCGATTCTATGAAAGACTCTTTTGCCGCTACCTCCTTTATGTATACCGTGCCGTTACTTAGTTCAGCTCGAGACGTGATCAGTGTCAATTGTGCTCCTCTATATTCCAAGGAACATCATTCAATTCATTGTATTAGTGAGTCTTAGTGAAAGAAAGGGATAATTAATGAGACAAGCTTTTCACTGTCGATATTGGAGAAACTAAATCTTACCATAGGTCAGATGCGCTGCTGGTTTAGACGATATAGCTGGTAAATTACGTTCCATTTCTTGCTGTTGAACTGTAGGCAATTTCGGTCATTAGCAGGTCATTACCAACATCTGATTTTATGCAATATTTTCTCTCACAAGCACTCCGTTGTGATGGGAAGAGATAAGTTACGGGAAATCGTGTAAGATTATTATCCAGAGTTTTAATTTGTATACATGTGGAAGCCTTTCGATGGTAATGATGACTTAGCCATTTCTCCACCTTCGCTGAAAGAATTTTACAGCTTTTAATTCGGATTGTTGTACGAAACTGGTCATAACTGAAATAGTATTTTTGAACGTTTATTCTCAAACGTTTACTGTGGTATTTGAGCTAGAAAAAATTTAGATGTATCTAAGCATTTTAATTTAAAATAATGAGAAATCCATCAGTACAATTATTTGCTTTGTAAAATTTTGTTTCGCATTTCTTATTTCGTAATTTACTTTGTTGACCTTTATTTTGAGGGTTTATCGGTCTTCACTATATGGATGAGGTTTGTTAGTATAATTCATTTTGTATAATGATCGTTCCTCGCTGTTAGTACTTTTATCGTCTCATAAGTCATTTATTTCCGATGACGTGTCTTTCAGTAAATTTCTGATGTTACTCTGTCATTAATGTTTTCTGATGACATATCTTTCTGATTACTAATGGCTAAATAATTGCAAGGGATTAAATAAACAGGCTTCCAAATTCTTAGTTTAATATTGAAATGATGACTGGACTCAAATTAGTTGATTCAAATTAGTTAACACAATCGATGGACAGGAATTTATCTATAATAAGCTCTGATCGAGGTGAGACCTCGTTACTGGATCAGTCGGCGAAACAGATTATGTAATACATTAAATGAATTTACGCACACATCCTAGGTACAGAATATCACTTCCTACTTTGAAAGCGAATACAGATCTCTATACGTGAAACAACAAAATGAATGATAATAGTGGATACATGAAGGATAAATACTCATCTGCACTCAAATTCCAGATTGGCGACAGATGGTTAAGTCGATTACATGACTTCAATGAATATAACTGCCATCGCCATCGCTTTGCCCAGAGGGCAGAGCGGGGCGTCTGCACGTCCTGCACTTCGAGTCGCGGTGGTGCTTATGCCCTAACACTGTCTCTCAGACGGGGTATGCCTCAGCGTCTCTGTAACGTTTGAGAACATACACGTTCTCGTTTACAATCCTTTACGTTACTAATTTATCGGAAATAGCAAGTGTCGTCAGATAATCAGATTAGATTGAGTTTGCATATTAATTAACAAGTTATTTATATAAAATAGACGGGACTCTAAGTGTCTACGGAAAGAGTTGAATTATATGAAGAGAGATGGAAGTGTTCGGCAGCACAGCTCCCTCAAGACGCTGGTGACGTGGTACTCCCAGAGTGGGGGTGTCGGAGTGGGTTAGCTTTCAATTGACGCTCGTCCACGGTTTGACAGTTGATGGTTTGATGCGATGTTCGTAGAACTGAGCATTTGCTGTTCGTATCGACGAGAATATATTTTCGATGGCGGATCTTTTGCGAAGGTGATCGTTGGCCAAACGAACCCTTCTTCGTAACGTTTATTTAAACACGACGTAGGGTAGCTGAAGCGTAAACCACAACATTGTCAATGTTTTGCATTGAGACAATGGAAATGTATAAAGAACAAATTTATACCTTCAAATACATATCCATGTATTAACAACTATTATATATGAATTTTAATGTATTGGGAGTGAATTGTTAGAAAATGTTTGCATTTGAAAGTTAAATTCATTTTTCATGGTTCATTTACATATAATTATAATGTTTCAAATTTGAAAATTGAAGTTTGCGCTGCAATTATGATAAAGGAATTTAATTTGCTTCAAAGAAATACTTACAAAATCCAAGAATGAACAATTCAGCTGGTACGATTTCTTGATTTTGAATTATGAAGTTTGCGCTGCCATTTCCTTATAGGAATTTGATTTGTTTTGATAAAAAAAGTTACAATCGAAGGGTGGAAAGCTTTAGTGAACTACTCGACACGTTTTCGAAAATAAGGAGTCTGGACCGCAGGAGTAGCCTACTGGACTCTGGTGTCGTTTTCCTGGTTCACTCGCGTGGCTCATGTAACGAGTGAAAGCGACCACATACAGTAGTCCTGTTCTCTCCTCCTTCGAACGGTAGCGTTGCGTTACCTAGAAGTGGACTACTGTGGTCTGCCAAAGGGGCGGGAGACAGCTGCTGTGATTGGTCCACAGATTGGTGTATAGTTCTCTCGTTTGAATGATCACGATAGAAAATTGCTTACAATTTTTTCTTGTGGGTTCCTATAATAAATTTCCAATTATTTATATCGGTGACCAGATGTTATTTTGATTACTGCCTGTTAATTATGGTGGGAAAATTACAAATGAAAAAACTGAACGAGCACCTTGTTAGAAAACTATGTAAACTGAATTGGAAGCCAAGATTCTATAATATGTGAGCCAATACCGATTGACAGAGATAATACTAGAATGAGTTAACAGTGTATTTACCTCGGTAGAGTTTAAAAGCTTTGAAACAGTAAAATAGATATCCAACCTTTTTATAAACGTCGCTTCAGCTAAATTTCTAGATCGATTTCACTTCTCAGAAACAGTTTTTCTTGAATCGCTTGGAAACGTCTATAAGGCGCGGGTTTCTTCGCTACAGCCCTGATTAAAAAGTTGCCGATTTCAAAATGTGGCTTCCCTGTTAACAAACTGTATTTCCGAAGTTGAAAATTTTTTGGACAGCTCAATTTTTCCAAAATGTTTACGCAACTAACGATCAAGAATTTAATAATAACCCGTGAATGTTATTGACACTGATAATATTAAGACTTAAGGCAGCTCGTCCTCACACTTTGATATGAACATTCGTGAATCTCTGTATACTCGTAAACTAAAATCATTACTCAATATATATCATAATCATGAATCTCTGTATACTCGTAAAATAAAATCATCACTAAACGTAATTCAGAGCTCGTCCCCTGTAAAACGTGGGCCAATTATTAAAAGTTGGCGCAAAACTCGGAGATATTGAATTGCGGTGGAGAATACTGATATATGCATTTTTCTACTTAAAACGAACGTGGTTTTACCACCAAAATGGGAATCCTGTGCGGAGCACGTCTCTTGTACTACGAAATACTGGTTTGTTACTCCTCTATTATCACCTCATCATTTCCTTTTAATAACCCAGAGGCTCCCTACCATTCACCGCATCTTGAGATCACTGGAAAAAACATTCGTCTATTCTAATCCTAGCACGAATTTCAAGCCACTACATGTGAGATATTTTTCAGGTGAAAAAATAGTCACTGCTAAATTCGGAATTAAACGCAACTATTAATGACAAGTATATCTGATTCACGAGATCATGATCATTCAACTTCGTATGACTCTATCAAAAATTCTTCGGGAGATTATGAAGCCTTCGCCTGTTCCTCGACGCTGAGCAAATTTAATTGCAACCGTATGTTTTTTACATTTTTCGTTTTGTATTTTTTCATACGAGAGGTTGATATATCAGAAATGAATTTATGATTGGCTGCTGTTTTGGAAATGGTGTCTATTCCAACAATTTAAAATAATTTAAACAATTCATTGATCGTACATAAACATTAGAAGTATTGCTGTAATCACAATTATCACAACTGATCATCTATCCTTGTGCCCCACAAAAAGCTCGTTGAATTCTAACGCAGCTTAACAAACTCTGATTTAACCATTAGATAAACCTAGTAGCCTTAACTTATTTTCGCGCTTCATTAATCTAACAATAAGCCGGTTCAAAATGGAATTCAAAATAACTACTTATAAAGAACTTGAAAACGTTTAATAAGAACGATTGAACTAAAAAATCCTAGGTAATTTCTATTCAAGACTTATGAAAAAATAAAAGAAATGTGAACGACGCATGTCATTCGCTACAAAGTATTAGGTAATATTCTAGCGTATCTTATCTCAATAATATAAACCCTCTATAGATGCACAATTTGTCTTTTAATCATAAATACTTATATAAAAGCATAAATCAAGAATAATTTCGAATTCATGATAGAATTTTTCGTGAATTTCAGCAGGGATCGAGGTACCAGTTTTGGTTCCAACGAAGTGAAACTGTGTTAAGTTTTTTTTTAAGTAGGAACGAAATGAATTCTATTTTTAGTGTGATCGAATAGAAAGTTAATTTGTGCACGTACTAATCTATTGAGTTCTTTGTTGCCATCATTAGTAAAAGTTTCGTACGTGAAATTATTTAGGGACGGCTGAAAAAAATCACACAACTTTAGTATTTTCTTATATTTGAATGAATCATATGTAAGAACATTGCACTTTAATTTGCTCACTTCTATAGAGTAACAGTGATTTTTTCTTTCAATTCAGTTGATGTGCAATTTGTCATGGTACCATTTTGAGGAGAGCTCGGAGATCGATATTACTGAGTAAGCTTTGATATAAATTTTTTACGAGACATTATTTTATGACCATTCTTTTTATAAGAGAACTAGTTCCAGATTGAATATAACCCGCGAGGTTACAAAACTTGGATGCGGCAGATTAAGAAAGTTAACACTATAATTGATAAATTTTGTTTTTATACAATCAATTTCACACAATGATTTTATTTTGTTTTAATTAAAAGCATGTTTTTATACAATCCGTTAATTCCCACACATTATTCGTTGCAAATAAGTATCTTATTTTCCAGTGGACTTGAAGAGTACAATTTTGAACTTGTTGCGCTTACATTGATAACGGTTTGCAATTTCTTGCCGTTTTTTCTTAGTCGTCAGTAGTAAAATACACCTAAGATATATATATGTGATATATTCAATAAGAGTCTTCATCCGCATAGTATAAATAATTTTAAAATAAGTAAAAGTATTTGTGAGCAACCTAATTTATTTTTTACGCAAGTTAAACTGCAAATCACTCCAACACCACCCCATTCATCGCTATTCAGAATAAAATGGAATAGATGGCAGCCAAAAAGACGAGTACGTTGCTTCACTCTCGAGAAGCTTTTTAAGTTTATTGCCATCACGTACGTAACGTACAGCCACCGAAGTACAAAAAGAATCTAAATTAACGGACATACTCGCATCCATGCAGATTTACACGCTTGCACTGGAGCCTTTTATTGCCATACGAAACCTGTACCTTCTTGGGCTCGCCTAATCGCGAGGGACCTCTACAACGGTATTTTTATTTTGAACGAGTGTATATGCTCGTGTCGTTTAGTATTTAATTTTACCTCCCATGAGAGCTTGTCACAATGTTGTGTATGCACATTTTGACACAGAGCAATACGTGCAATAAACTTACAAATGTATGAGGCGTATTTGGTCCAAACGAACAAATTTTGCATCAAATTCATGCTACGCTCAGTTAAATGCACATCATGCTCAGTTTTTTCTTTAATTCTATGCGTAATTCGAACGTAACTGACATCTCAGCACAAATTAAAGCTTACATGCTCACGTATCAGTTTCGGTAAAAACCTGGAAATGCTGTGTAGTCACTGTCAGTTCAACCGAACTCAGACAACCCTCGACTCCCCGTTGAATATTGGTGGGCGCGTAGCACACGATGAGTTGCTGTTCTGAGTTGTCCTAGGCTTTCAGCAGTAATTAAATCACAACTGTGATTGGTTACCAAGAAAAACACTGTGTTTAATTTGTTGACACTAATGGAACAAATCTCGATTAGGGTAGGATATTGCATATGGAGAAAAAAGAATCGAAAGGTTTCACACTCAGCGATTGTATTTAATGATGGGACATCCACTATGGATGAACAAAGTATTGCATTTGTGATAAGTGGCGCTCACTGTTGCAAAGCATGAGTGCCCAAGTCAAAGGTACTTACTTTCCTTTGTTGAACTGTTTTTTTAATTTACGCACAATCATCTTTTTTCGGTTCACTTTTCTTCTTTTCTTCAGTGTCAAATGTTTTCTTCTTCAACTTTTGTAGCGTTGGAACTTTCTTCCTGACTTGCTGTTCCAATGCCCTGGGTGTCCTGCTTTGGAAGACGCTCATTTTACTACGCAAGGATGTCCAGTGAGGACATCCAGTGTAGATTCCCCATATACGTGTCCACAATGGATGGTTCCTTCCTTTCGCTTAGCGTAAACAACTCTTATAGGGACGAAGCAATGAATGAAATCCCATAACAATAAGAATGTTGTGACACACTTGGAGTCGAAACACTATTAGAAAGTTGGTATTCCGTTTTGAAGATGTTAGTTCATTCCTAGGTAAACTCAACTTCTGAATTATCACTAAATGAATACATTATTAATTATACTGTGAGCTGCCCCATCTCAATCTCCAAAATGTTCGAAAACTGTTTTGATATCGTTTTGAGTCATGCTGAAACCATGTGAGCTGGAATGAAAATTCAATGCATTGGTTATGAATTTACAGCTACTGCAGAACAAAGGCCTAAATTTTAGTCGATTGATAAATTTGTTTTCATGTTCTCGAGAATGCAAGTACCGTTTCCTTGCGTTTTCTTATCAAGAACAACGCTGGAGTTCGAGACTAGGCTGTGTAACCATGGTGAGACTAAAAAGCGTTGTCCTTTCAGTAAATTTGTTTGGTGGTCTGAAAACTAATTAGAGATGACGAGCACAACCTATTGAACACAACCCCGACGCGACCTCAGCTTGGAAAATTATTTCGTATCCCAGAAATTATTCGGGGTTAAAATTTGTGACGAATGTTTTTCAACTGAAATTGTTGCGCAAAACGTGACATCAATGTTTTATTTTCGACATTGAAATTTTCACCAGCGGTTTTAAATTTCTGAAACTCCAATGTCATGTAGCTGAGACTACCTATTGGCCTAGCTGTTCATTTTCCTTTAGAAGACTTGTGAGCCGCAGACGTGTATTGACCAAGGAGGTAAGTTCAGATCTTTGTGTACTACTCAGATACATTGAGTGTAATTTCCACATGAACCATCTATCGCCTGGTGTAGTTTTAACATTATTGCTGATTAGTATTCTATTTGATTTAATGTGAGTGGTTCACCCTATAGAATTAGGAAATATAGGTCGATATTAATATCATGACCATACATCCCATAAAGCGGACAAATTTGACTTTACCCGCCAGTTAAAGGTAAAAAAATTTTTCCACAGCGTCGAAAGAGCTGGTATACTTCTTACGTAGGTTCACATTGAATCGTCGCAGCGGCGAAAATGTTAATTTTTAGTCGTCGCAAAGCTAAACTTTTTGTTAATTTTTAGGTGTCGTATCGGCGAACTTTTTTTTATTTTTATATTTCGCCACTGCGAACTTCTTTTGTCAATATTGATTTTAGGCCTTTCACGGAAATTAAAAATTCCGTTCCAAAGAATCACTAAAAGAACATATTTAAAAACGTTTTACATGAATGACATTCTGCTCGCTGATGCGTTATTTTCGAGTTATTCAACTTTGTAGTTATAAGAACGTCGTATATAAAAGTGAAGGAACGGACACGTAAATATGCTGTAACACGGTATTAACGTAACGATGGATGAGGTTAGGGTAGGCTATGGCAGGTTAGTTTATTAAACTAATATAAAATAATTTGAATCAACCTAAAATAGCTTACCTTAACTTACCCAAACCGTCTCTGTTCGTTTCCCGCCAAGAAGTGGGCGTGTCCCGCCAGAAAAGTGGGCGTCACCCAACAATGCGGCGACTAAGCAACCGACCAGATAATGTTATTCCTACCTGAACGTAATTATTGTTATATCTCGAAAATAACGCATCAGCGAGCAGAATGTCATTCGTGTTAAACGTTTTTAAATGAGTTCCTATGGTGATTCTTTGGAACGGAATTTTTAATATCCGTGAAAGGCCTAAAATCAATATTGACCACTTATTTTTAATTTTTTGGGAGTCACAACTGCGAACTTTGTAAATATTTAAGTGTCGCAACGGTGAATATTACGATTTAACATAAGGAAGATCTGTACTATTATTGCCTTTTTAAAAATCCTTTTAAAAAATCGTTAAATAGAAAAAGCTCGGTGTTCACAGTTAGGACTTCAGGTAAGGACGTTCGAATGGCAAATCGCTGGTTGACAGCGTCTGGCAGTAAGTTGAAAGGAAATCAGGGTCTTGGCGTCCCCAGCCAGACAATAACTCTAGTTCTCACAATACATCCAATCTCACTGCCAACGCCAGCTGAAAAATAATGGTAGAGTTCTTGAAAAACAATCTATATCCTATGAACGCATATGAATGTAAATAATCCAATTATAGGACTAAATAAAGTTAACACCGTCGTCAAGAAAACCGCCGATGTAGCGCCGCAAAAAAGAAACCGTAAAAGAAACTTAGTCAAGACGATTAGGGGATACATAATGCGAAAGATATCACACTTTGAGTTAAAAATCGGAAAACTCCACTAAATTTTGTAATATTTATACATGTATTTCATTCTATCTCGATTGAAGTAAGGATATTAATTTTCAATGCACACCTGAGCTTATGATGCAACTCAGTGTAGAAACGCTTGGTATTAGGATGAAAAGTCGAACTGAAGAGGAAAATAGGAAGGAAAGTGGTCCGGAGCTCGTTATGTTTGAGGTTAGAAATATAAAGTTGAAGTAGAAATATTATTGATAGGTTTGAGTTAAGGTTTAAATGTCTAAGCAGAAGGTAACCACATCAGAGTTAATAGTTTGATAATTCAAGAAAACCTAAGAATGGGCAGACATAAAACGTCACTTTACGTGAAGGAATTTAATCACGCATACACCCACACATAAACACACTAATTAAGAATAATAATAAAGCATCAAAAAAGCTGACGAAGAGGCGAGGAAGAGTGCGCAGAAAATTTACGCAGGGGACGCCTCGACTCGCCGCATGCCAGACACACCGCATTGGAGGAATCACTCTGCGTTGGAGACAACGCGCACATGCGAAGCGCCGTTAACGTGAACTGGTATCCTTAACAAGTCTCAAAATTATCTGCCGCACAATGCCAGTCCAGGCCCCTCCAGAATTTCCCTTGAAGCAACAGGAGCTGAACACGACTTTATTGTTCATCTAAATACGGCGCTAGGAACTGAACATAACATTATAAGATTTTTAATTTCAAAAATGAACAACTTATTTAAGTTAGAGAGATTTTCTAACATTACGTAACTGCCATGATTACACCTAATGCACGTGAAAACATTGTGCTATTACATGATTGCTGACAGTTACCGAGCAGCTCTTTCATTCACTAAGGTATAATAACCTTACCTTATTAAGGTAAGGTATTAATTACCATTTACCACAAATACCCTACGCGTGTAAAACGATAATCCAATGCATTAAGGTATTCTATTTAACCGCATAGATTTCCATTTATTCAAGAAAAAATCAGAGTGAGGCCAAAGGCCAAGTGTTTCGTTTTATCGTCGCCAATATTTTTAGTATTTCACCTATTCTCACACATAAATTCGTTTAATACTCTTGAATTCTTTGGCGAACGATGGTAAATGCTGTGAATCCCCTTAAAAAATTGACTCACAGCAAGTACAGCAAGATGACTGTAGTGATCCGAACATCATTTCCGTCTCTTCACGTAGTGTTTAAATTCCGTGTCTGCGCCCGCCATTGTGATCATAAGCCTAGTAAACTATACGGAGCGATACCAAGCACTTAAGAGCAGCTGAGATTGTCGCAATCGTCCTATGCAGCTACCAGAACTTGCTTGCCAATCTACTGCTTAAAGACATATGAGCAGCTGAGATTGTCGCAATCGTCCTATGCAGCTACCAGAACTTGCTGGCTAATCCACTGCTTAAAGACACGTCCTTCCCTATCTTGGCATGACCCATTTTTTCACTCACTGTCACGTTATCACACAGTCATCAGAATAGGGAAGAAACTTTTTCGGACCAGAGAACTCTTTATGAAACATATTAGACACAAATTCCACTGACAATACGTTTTTATCATACAATAAAAGTTGAATATCGTACAATATCGAACACTCTCCAAGTGTCCGTTCTATGGGTAATTTTAAATGAAAATAGCTTAAAGTTAACGTTGTTTTGTTACAAATATTAGTGTATCTTCCGGTTTGTGTTTATGAAAAACATACGAATCCTCTTTTCAAACGAAATCGTGATTTCATGCTCGAGACACTCGAAAATATATTATAGCTGTTGTGTTCTGATATTAAAATACAGTGAAGTAAATATGAACAGCGGACAAATTATCATGTTCTAACGAAAGTTCTGCCCACATTTTTAATTTGAAATTGTCACCATTTCATTAATTGCATCCCTCCATCTTGCTATAAGCTTTCTGACTCCATTGAATTTAGCCAGTTTGGAATAAAAAAAAGAAACTAGTTTCATTTCGACCTCTTCTCTTGAAGTACGCCTTTGTTTCATTAAATGATTCTGTGGGCTCCTGAAAAAATGAAAATCGGTTGGAGCAAGATCGGGAGAATATTGTGGGTGATGCATGACTTCCCAGCCAAATTCTCCATTGAGATTTTTGGTTGCACTTGAAGTGTGCGGTCTGGCATTGTCATGGTGCAGAATCACTCCTTTTCGATTGATCAAAGATGGCCGTTTTTCCAGTAAAACTGCTTTTAACCAAGTTAGCTGCTGACAGGAAACTTCAGATGTTATTGTTCGATTGTCACTCATTAATTAGTTCATAATAAACAATTGCCTTCAAATACCAACACACACACCAAAGATTTTGTCTAGGGTGTAGTCCACTTCTCGGCTGTGGAATTGGCTTTGAACCACTACTTAGCCACTGTCTTTTGCGCTTAACATTGTTGTAAAGGATCCACTTCTCGTCACCAGTTATTATTCGGTCTAAAAAAGGTGATTGAAGTTCACGAGAACGCATTAAAACACAACCGGTCACGTGCTGTTGCCTGTTGATTTCTGACAAATCGTGTGGGACCCATTTCCCAGCCTTTGAGACTTCGCCAAGTCTTTTCATGTCCCGAAATATGGTCATATGGCTTACATTAAAGGTTTTGCTCAGTTCTCTAGTAGTGCAGGTTGGATTTTCATCAATGGCAGAATTGAGTTTTTTTAGCATCCTGCTCTCAATTCGCCTTGCAGAATGAAGTCACTGTTTTTGAAGCGTGAAAACCATCTTCTGCAGGTCTTTTCATTTACAACATTATTTCCATAAGTGTCTTTGAGTGTTTTTGCTGCTGAGCTGGCCGTATTGCCTTTATGAAATTCAAAAAGTAAAATATGCCTGATATGCTCTTAACTTGAAGTGCTCATTAGGGCTAAAGATAGTTATTAATTTTGATAATTATTACACAATCTTAAAGAAGAAACAATATTTTATTAATTAACATAGATACGCAGACAACATTAAATAGCTAAATTGAAGTAATCGTGCCCTAAACATATAGCTCAAAATTGGACAGAACTTCTGTTACAACCTAATATAAGCTTAAAAACGCTTCTATGTCACCTCACGTGCGTATGCATGTGTCCAGTGATTAACATCATTGGGAACTCCCCCTGTCTTCGCTCGATCCAGATAGCTGGAGGTAGCATGTTCGTACGAAATTTAAAAAATGCCGAATACAACCAAGGGGTCGAAATTGATAATCTTATTTGATGCAAACTTCATGGTTTATCACCGCGAACATAATTTCAAGAGCTTAAATCACAAGTGTCGCTTCTGCAACCAGGAAATATTCATTACTGAGGGCTTTGTTGATAGGGAATTAAGTTAAGCGATGCGAATTTGATTTTACATAAATACCTAATGACGCTTCGTTCAAAAAAATTCATGAATAGATTTTTTCAACGAGTGAATTTGTGCAGGTGCTGCCTATCAATGACAATAAAGAACGGAGGTGTTTTAACTTCATTCATGTGCACTAAAACTCGAAAAATTTTCTAAGTGTATTTTAGTTTCTAGCTAATGAATATAATATCTTACATGTCCGTGGTTTATGTGAGCATGAATTATTTTCACATTGTATAACATGTGATTATTGAGCTCGGGGTATTTTTGTTACATGAAAAAGATTTCGAAGAGTGTAACCTAAATCACAAGGAACCTCAGTATAGTAGTTGCCTTCATCGTATCCTCTATATAATAATTATATAATTTTACCCCAGTACTAAGTTAAAAACATCATTGGTTTTGAGCCAAGTCTGTTTTAAATGTTCACATCATATACTGCGCTGCCCGATCTTTGTTTCGTTCAACGAATATGAGAGCCTCGTGCACACTATTGAAAGATTCTTACCAATTTCTAACCTAGCCTCTTATTGTACGCTATACTGCTTTACCACGGTTAAGCATGCAATGGAAACACTGGAATAAACAATTTAACTAATTAGGCCACACTAAATTAAGTGTAAACTAGTGTATTAAAGCTAAACTATTTCAAGTTTGTATTATTTTACTTCATTCCAGATTGTGTGATGAAACTAGTGGTAACCTTGACGCGACATCAGAGCGAATTTGTCAGAAACGCAAAAACTTGCGCGAGGTGGCCGTGTTCACGGAGCGCTCGAGGTTGCGTTAACTTGGTTAAACTGAATAATTAAACATGTTTACGAGTACTATTGCGTACGTGACACTGTCATCAAGTTACTGCCATCGCTATCATTGATGATGCGAACAAAATAGTCCTCTACGAAATTCGTGATGTGTGAAACGCTTTATCAAACTACATTTATGCAAGTTAAACGATTTTCTTTATTTCTAATTTCTTCCCTGTTTCCGTCAATCACAGAGCTTCTTAACATTGCTTGGGTCGAAGCGACTCGCTGTCTGCAGTGCAGATGCACCTAGTCTCTTCTTGCGGCGTCAGTTGAAGTGGTATCATGCAAAGCTTAAGAGGAAACTCGTGTTGGTTGTAGAAAATGACCTCAATAATCTGGTGAAATATTTAGAATATTGTGAAATCTCGAATAGAGAGTCAAAAAGACAGCTTTTGGTGAATCTCGCTAAACGCTTGAATGAAAAACAAATTTCTGGCAATGAAGGTAAGTTCTAACAAGGCATTCACTGATTATTTTTCAATGTGTATTGTTACCACATGGTGTATGATTCAGAGCATGGTGTTTTATTGATAACGCTCATAGTGTTCTAGCGTGTTAAGTTAGATATTTTTATATCAACTGTTTAGATTTGCCCAATCCGCGCAAATACCGTCTTCTTTGCCTAGTTGTTCATTAACTACTGTTCTCCGTGCCGTATCCATCCGTTAATACCATATTGCAGTAGCTTGTAATCTGTCAATGTTTATGCGTTGCCATGAAATTATTGTGTTGGACATCCTGTTTGCTAAATTACTAATTGCACGGTGTTTAAAGCCATGACGCAAATATAATTTCATTGAGTTTACAAAAAAATTGGCATTGAATACCGGTACAATCATTCACATTTTTGTTCATGTGTGTGCAGGAAAGGATTGTTGATATGATATGATTTCATACGAAAATTTATTTGTTTATGCGCGCAGAGGGTAATTTCCACGTCTGAGATCCGTTGGAGGCGAGACTATCTTTATGCAATGAGTTTTGGGTACAGTCAAAAGCAGGACATAATTTCAGGATTTTAAGGCAAGAATTGTTAGGAAAAAAATTGGAAAAAAATTTTCAATCTAACATTAAACCTTAGCATTTTCGAATCCCTGTTGATTTTGAAAGATAAACCTACCTTGAACAATACGCAATCAGCCTTCCCTCTGCAATTAGTGTAGACTCTGTTTCTCTTTTTTTTAAATGTCATTAATTCCATTTATGCATGTATTTTGACTTATTATAACTCGGTGTTTTTGAATTTTTTCAGATAGTTGAAAATTACCAAACAATTGATCGAAACGTTCTTTTTTATTACTGAAATACTTTTTTAAGAAAAATGATTTCTATTAAAGCGATTTTCTTTGCTTTTTTGTTCATTGTTATATATATAAATAAACAAACAACGGGTATTATGTTAGATAGGTTTTCGTTGCTCATCCACAACAGGACCAGCCCAAACCCAACGGAGCCTATCACACAAGATGCACAACACATATTGACTGGTGTACGCAGCCGGTCTAAAATGATGGGATTCAATACCTTTCTTGATCAAATTTCCGTTCTAATGGAGTTCAGTGCTTAAACTTGTTTTTCTTGTGACAGTAATACACACCTGAAAGTACAGTATTTTTGAGCCGCGTAAAAGTAGTTACAGCCATTCGTGTCGTATACTAAGTACAGAAATTCAGCATTACTGAAATCAACTGCGAGCTTGTGTATATACTTTATAACACGCAATACTCCGCCGAATTCGGTATCCAGGATACGGACTCGAGTGTGTAAGGCTCTGGATCTCCCTACTTTTTTTGAAAGTGATTAATTATAGTGCCCTTGTACAGCGAAAATAAGTGCATTAATTTCCAGGTGAACTGAAAGCAAGACCGCCAGTGATAAATTCTTCCTCTCTATTCTTGAGAGCGTGATACGACATACATAGATACACGACGGTCATTATTAGCAGTAGATTATCAAAGACATTTTTCACAGAGGTGCAATGAACAGCGTGCCACATTTGCGCTTGCACAATGTGCGCTCAATTGTGTTTGCAATTGAGACTCAATTTTTTCGAACTTTACAGTTGTGAATGGATGTTATTGAGTAAGGGAAAAACACTTCTACATAGGTTACAGACAACCTTTGCTCCCTATTCACATGAATAAGTTCTGCATGAACATGATATTTTTCAATTTCCCAATTTTTACCGTTACATAAGAGATCTCTCAACTATTGAAAACGTTAATCAGTATTTTATTTGCAGCTTTAACCTGAGTCTTCTGAACCAATGTACCTCTAGGTGAATCAGTTCAAGTTGTGCTTGACACCATTTTCTCTAACGATAATTCAATTATTAAGTACAACAAGAAAAAGTTTTAACGCTTAGTAGAAACTGCCCTAATTCTTTTTTCATGCTTAAAAGTAAAATTTACAATCAAATTGACGAACGCGCGATGGGCTCCAGCCTCTCGCATCTGATTGCTGATTGCATTTTTCTCTTACTTGAAAAACACCTATCTAGAAAACTGTCCCGTGAATTTAAACCTGTATTTTGTCGCAGGTACTGTGATGACACTGTTGTTTTATTTCACTCACAAGACCTGGCTACTCAATGCTTACAAAACGTTAATAAGGTCCACTCGAATTTTACATTTACAATGGAATATCAGCACGATGGTCAAATTGTCTTACTTGATGTCCTCCCAAAAAATCTAACTTTAAATTTATTACGTCTGTTGATCGGAAAACAACTTTTACCAACCTAGGAACCCACTATTTTAGATGTATTTACAGTGGATATAAGAAATTTTGCATAACTACGTTACTGCACAGAACATTCTGCTTATCTAGCTCATTTAAAATATTTCACGAAGTTAGTTATCTTCGCAGGTTCTTTTTCGTATACATGCTACAATTTTCTTTTTATAGACGGCATTGGTAAACCCTTTTCAAGCGAGCAGTTATGTCCTTCTGTGATCCTGTCGGCGTCCAAGCAAAAGTTCGTTGTCACATTCGTGGGGTACGATGAACAATGAAGTGAAGAGAAAGATTTTAGTGTTGGTCTAAAATTATTTTACCTTATTTGATGTGCAGGTTTATTATAGGAACAGTTTTAAAATTGGTTCATTTTTCAATGCGAAATATCGTTTTGGCGAAGACATCGATATAAGGTGCGTGAATTCTTATGTTTATCGTTGCTGCCAGCAGTTATTTGTTAGAAAAACTATGCTCTAGTAATAATTTAATGTACTTTATAGCTGGATAATCTGGAAAAAACTATTGATAGCAACACTTTTTAGAAAATGAATCAGTAATTTTGAAAGAATAGAAGTTTGAAAGTACCCAAAGCAACCCATTATAAGATCATACGTGAATGAGCCCTGTTATTAGCTGTGGTTTTACGGTAGCGTTCAGAAGACCACCATAGTGACATCTTTTCCTTATCATGATTATTCAATCAAGATATAAACCTGGACATCTGCTGTTTATGAACTTAATGAGTAACCGAATAAATAAAATGAAAGTGCTCATTTAATTAGTTTGAGAAAATTATATATTGATTAAAAGTAAACATGCCATTATTTATACAAAAAGTTAAGTGTAAAGAAAATAGAACTATTTTAATGTTAGATTGAAATTTTTTCCAATTCTTTTCCTATTAATTCTTGACTTAAAATCCTGAAATTATGTCCTGCTCTTGACTGTACCCAAAATTCATGGCATAAAGATAGTCTCGCCTTCAACGGGTCTCATAAGTGGAAATTACCCTCTGCGCGCAAAAACAAATTAATTTTCGTATGAAATCATATATCAACAATACTTTCCTGCACACAAATGAACGAAAATGTTAATGATTGGACTGGTATTAAATGCCAATTTTTTATTTTGTTTTAAACTCTCTGAAATTAATTTGGCGTCATGGCTTAAACACCATGCAATTAGTAATTTAACATACAGTATGTCGAACACAGTAATTTCATGGCAACGCATAAACATTGACAAATTACAAGCTATTGCAATATGGTATAAGCGGATGGATACGTCACGGAGACCAGTTGTTAATGAACAAATAGGCAAAGATGACAGTATTTGTGCGGATTGGGCGAATCTAATCTCAACAGCTGACATAAAAATATCTAACTTAACACGCTAGAACACTAAGAGCGTTATCAATAAAACACCATGCTCTGAATCATACACCATGAGGTAATACTACACATTGAAAAATAATCGGTGAATGCTTTGGAAGAACTTACCTTCATTGCCAGAAATTTGTTTTTCATTCAAGCGTTTAGCGAGATTAACCAAGAGCTGTCTTCTTGACTCGCTATTCGAGATTTCACAATATTCTAAATATTTCACCAGATTATTGAGGTAATTTTCAACAACCAACACATGTTTCCTCTTAAGCCTTGCATGATACCACTTCAACTGACGCCGCAAGAAGAGACTAGGTGCATCTGCACTGCAGGCAGCGAGTCGCTTCGAGCCAAGCAATGTTAAGAACCTCCGTGATTGGCGGCAACAGGAAAGAAATTAGAAATAAAGAAAATCGTTTAACTTGCATGAATGTAGCTTGATAAAGCGTTTCACCCATCACGAATTTCGTAGAGGACTATTTTGTTCGCATCATCAATGATAGCGATGTCAGTAACTTAATGACAGTGTCACGCAATAGTGCTCGTAAACATG
>JACJUY010006157.1:8526-24919 GCA_014220935.1 Platorchestia sp. MABIK | reverse complement strand
TCAGCCCCAGACTACAGAACTCAGCCCCAGACTACAGAACTCAGCCCCAGACTACACAACTCAGCCCCAGACCACAGAACTCAGCCCCAGACTCCAAAACCCGGCCTAAATTCTAGAGTCCAGCTTCAGATTTCAGAGTCCAGCCCCAGATTCCAGACCCCGTCCCCAGATTGCAGAGTCCAGCCCAGACTCCAGAGTCCAGCTCAGACTCCAGAGTCCAGGCCAGACTCGAGAGTCTGCAAGCGAGCGCAGCAGTCCAGCGCGGCCGGCCAGGAGGCAGTGCCCTAAATAAGGAACTCGACTGATTTGTGTCGCACGAAACGCGTGTTTCGTTCACTTCGAAACACCCGCCAACTCTCTCTTTCTCCTTTGCATTTTTATCGATCCTTCCACGCTCATCTATCTCGGTTCTTTTTTATTTAACGAGGGTGCATTCTAACGTAACGTAGACTGATCCAATTATTCTTATATTCTTCTGCTGTTGATGCGTGTTGTAGATTTTTTATTTAACGAAGGTGCATTCTAACGTTACCTAAATTGATCCAATAATTCAAATTTCATTCGCTGCAGTATTTTCTTCTGCGATTAACGCATTTGTGGATGTTAGGACCAACAAATAGAGCATGATCAGCGTTCTGCAGATTGTAGTCTCCTCCTTTCTTTTTCTGCTTTACTTTCTCTTCTAATTTTTCAGCGGTCGCTTGCTTTGTCTAGTTGTAGTTTCTTTCCTCGTCACCACCTCTCGACTGGACTAGAAATTTGTAGTTTTGTTGGGCAATTTCAAATAATCTGTTAGCTTGGAATAAAAAAGCTGAACCTAGAAATAAAATGGTTTTTATGATGAACATTTTCTGACAAGAAATTTTTTTTCTTCTGAAGTCGATGTCTCGATAATTTTCTACAGACATATTTTAATTTCGAGACATATTTATAGGTGTCTCATTCTGATCCTCAGTGTTTTATACTTGTGAGCTGTAGTGTTTTCCTAACTACGAAACAAATAGTATTCCAGTGGAGCAGTCACAGTAACTGTTTTTAAAGTGCAAGACTTGACTTTTGTCTGCATCGCAGCACAAGACAACATGCTTTCTAGCTTGTAAACGAAAGATAAGTGCACGAACTTTTCTTCTTTTCAAAAAACTCCACAAATAGCGCCTTTTCCAACTTTTCAACCTTGCAAAATTGTTCCAGTTCTACACGTGTTGAAATACGAAGATAATCACTTTTCATCTTTACTAAAAACAACACTGAATGGTTAAAATCCTAAAACTTTCAGTCTCTAAAAATCAACGTTTCGATGTTTCAAATATCATCACCAGGCTGCAAAATACAGATGAACACTGATAGTCACATTGATGAAACAAATGTAAATCCAAAATTCAACACGTTCCCGCGCATTGGGTCACATGTGTAACATTAGGTAAAATGCTCATTCCCGTACCAGTATAAATGAATGACAATTCATATGTTTTACGACCATTTTAAGAAATAAATACTCCCATGCATGGTGAAATGCTACCACGTAATTGCATTTCTCATATTTCTTAGGAAGGATAAAAATGTATTCGAGCAGTAAAATCAATTTTCCCGTCTGCTACTTACAACCTAACCAAAGCAACAGTGAACAACTGCGGAATCGCTGCGAACGTGTTAAGTGACGCAAGACCGAATCCAAACGTTGGTAATCACAGAACAAGAAGACGTGGCTGGACACAACGGGCACAGCGAGGTGTGGTCAGCAGATGCAAAGGAGGGGAAATGAATATCCTCACACTTTCTAGTTCAGTTCCTTTTTCTGACTAGACCTGAGGTTTGTAACCTTTTTACTCCCTCGCCCCCCCTTAAAGATATACTTTTTCCTTCGAGCCCCCATAGTGCTTTAAAATAGGTTTATTTCAAAATTATACTAATTCAACAGTAAGAGTTCGCTCCTTTTTCGAAAATATTACTGGGAAATATCAGGCGTTATTGCAGAGGCTCGCGCCCCCCCAGGTTAAGAACCAGGGAACTAGACTGACATAGTGTATCGATTTCAGTCAATTATAACTTGTTAAGATTATGTCATAGGTGTTGAAAAAAGATAGAAGTAATGATTTAATAAACACTCTTCAATTTTGTACTTGCGCTAACGATGTTCACGAGTTGGAATAATGCGCATAATTAATCAGTTCTTGAATATTTCTATTCTGTTATTTCTTCTGGGTTCAATAAATTCACTTCACTGATCGTTCATTTTTTCTTTAATTTCTTGAAGTCGTCATACCAATGATCAACAAAATGTAATTTAATATTAATTTTCTCCTCATTTTCAAAATATCTTCCTTCGCTTATGCGGCCTATCTTTTTAGTGCTGTACTTAGGTGATTCAACGTATTTTCCGTATTTTCTTCTATCTTTTCACGGACCAGGATCATACAACAGTGTAAATCTGATATAGGGTTCCGGTATCGTGTGTATATACAGTACATATACCGGTCAGGGAATACATTTTTTGTTTTCACACATTTGAATAAATCAAAATTATACTGTTGTATGGCCCCGGTATCATATATACTGTACATGCATACATTGGTCAGTGGATACATTTTTTGCGGACACCCTGCATCCAACATCGCCACCTGGAGCCATCAGCAGCAGATACATGCGCCCCAATGACCAGAAGCTCAGAGCAACATTCGGATGTTACCCAGCATTTGTGTGTCGCGCGATGTTGATGTTCAGCTTGTGTCGTTCTTTCATGGAAATGACGGTTATTATTTCCTTACATCATCATTACATTATACTATCATTATGTTACTTCATCATTATATTATATCATCATTATATAACTTCATCATTATACTACATCATCATTATATTATATCATCATTATATTACATCATCATTATATTATATCATCATTATATAACTTCATCATTATACTACATCATCATTATATTATACTATCATTATATTACTTCATCATTATATTATATCATCATTATATAACTTCATCATTATACTACATCATCATTATATTATATCATCATTATATTACATCATCATTATATTATATCATCATTATATTACATCATCATTATATTATATCATCATTATATTACTTCATCATTATATTATATCATCATTATATTACATCATCATTATATTATATCATCATTATATTACATCATCATTATATTATATCATCATTATATTACTTCATCATTATATTTTCTTAATTATATCTTTTGTTACATCTACACCACACCTCCATCATAATATCATTTATTACATCATTATTATGTTTTCATCATTACATATTTACTGCATCAACGTTATATTTACATCATTAAATCATTTATTACGTTATCATTATATTTTCATCATGACATTATTTATTGAATCATCATTATATTTTCAGGTTGAGGAAATAACGGTGGTTCTAGTTAATAATCAGAATTTCGTTGCATAAGTTATGGAATCAGCTTATTAAGGATAAGATATTCCTGATCCATGCTATTCTTATCTCCAACTTCACGGGCTGCCAGATTAAATTTCGACTGAACTACATCAACTATCCAGAAGATTTGGGCGACGCCAAACAAACAAACATCGGCATCTACGGATGCTTTATTTCCAATTGAAGCATGATACATATCACCTTTTACATTGGTTTTTCAAATGCCTTATAACTAACACCAGGACGCCATGACGCTTTCCCCCGGTCGAAGACCGGTACCCATTTCAGACACCTGGGTCGAGTGGGGTATTGTGCTTAGAATTTTTCTCCTATACCCAACAGAGAAAATCGCCAACAGCGCTGAGACTCGAACCCGGGTCTCCCCGCACGGAGTCAGGTCCGCTACACACACGGCTATGACGAGCACGAGCACAAAAAATAAATGAAAAATGGAATAGCGCGAGTCTCGCGACCTGACTTGTTTAAGAAGCTGCCATTCAAAACGCTAGGCGGAGGTATTTAATGCGAAACTATATGAAAAAATTCTAAACATTTAACGCAAAGCTATTTGGAAAAATCTACACATTTAATATGAAACTAGATGAAAAAAATTATAAATGCTCCCTTGCTACTTTCCTGTACTCACTCAAGCCTGCCGTCGTGTTCTCCCAGACGTCTGCTCATAGCTAGTCTGAGCGGCAATGTCACAATTTTACTCAGATGTGTCAGACCTGACACACTCATACCGCGCCTGACACAGCCAGCCGACACACCTCATTTGAGCTCCCACTGAGCAGAGATGACACCTACCCCCACCCCCCTACCCCTCCTCTCTCCCCCCCACACCTTCTTTCCTCCCCACCCCGCACCCCAAGAAGCACACAGTAACACTTAGCTTTTCAAAAGTAATATAAATATTTTTTTTTAGTGAAACTTCGAAAATTAACTCTTCGAATATTTAAAGTCTTTTTTTAATATGTATGAAAATTTCAAATCAATCCTCAATTATTATCAAATTGGAGGTACACTTTATTGTTTTATATGTAACTTATGTTATGTACTCAGCACGTGTATGCACTGAATAATTGATCTTAATAGTCGCTATTTCTTCATGTATAGCAACTGAGTTAAAAATTTCTCGATGGACCAACATAGATTCAGACTTACTTTTTTCCGTTAATGCATAGTTCGCTCTGTATGTGGTATTTAATTATTGCTTACTTTGTCCCTAGGAGTCAATCTCTCGCATTAATGTATTTCGTAATTTTTTAGGCCATAAAGCAATAGATAAGTGGCGCAGGGGTCTCTATAATTCTCCTCCTCTCCATCACACACCGCTTAACTATAACCATCTTCTTTCTTTACCCATAGCTAGGTAGTCTAATTCTATTCGTGGCCGAGTGGTTAAGAGCGCGCCCTTCACGGGAAGGTGTCTGCAGTTCGAATCCCGGCAGTGCCGCCCGGTGCTTCGCCCCGTTGGGAAAAGGGAGAACTCAGCCACAATTCGCCACTCTACCCAGGTGTCGGAAATGGGCACGGGTTTGACCGGGAGTAATCGTCACGTCATGGCGTCCTGGTGTTAGTTATAAGGCATTTGAAAAGCCATTGAACAAGATGAGATGTATGTATCAAGCTAAATTGATTGGAATAAAGCACTCTTTTTCAACAAATCATTCTTTTTAAGGTCTTATGTGTCAGTTACACTGATAACTTCTATCGGTCTCTGCGTTACGCACTGTAGAAGAACGAATCATTTTGTGAGCCGAATGCGCAGACGATATTTTGAAAGGAGTACATACAAATAAAGTTTCTAAATAGAAATCGTTCAGCAGTTCATTAACAGTAGCTCATTTCTACGCATAGCGGTGCTTCGTGGAAATCATTTGAAAAGTTTTCGTATATTAAGGAAAATTTATCGCACGGAGAGTACATACGAGAAGAGATGCGCCAAGCGGCTTACAGCGGCTGCTAAACGGTCTCAAGTTGATGCTCCATCGTTTACGTAGTGATAGATCGAGCTTTGGGCGAGCGTAACCTCTTCTTATGGTTGCTTCGGAATTTAATACGCATCATTATTATAGTAAAGCATACTGATCAAGTCAAGTCGCCAGCGGTGGCAGAAGAGGAAACAAATTAAGGCGCATGTTTAATGATCATAAAGAAGTTGGAGAACTTTCCTTGTCAGGATCTTGCTGTTAATGCGATTTTCCTCATACAATATTCAATAATCCCAGTCTAACTTTTTCCTACGGGGCATGCATGTTTTCCACCTCCCAAGCGATTTAATTGCTTAGGCTACGAAAAACATGCATGCAGGCGGCTAAAAAGTTAGACTGGGCTACATCTGATGCCTGTACACTACACACGAACACGTGCTGTAGATTGCGCGCACATTGCTTTCTAAATTTATACACTTGGGATAATTTCTAAAAAAAGTAGGATATATTTATGCAATTCTTGTCTCTCGTTCATTGGGTAGCACGTGTAGACCATGAATGGATGCATCACTGCACCACACGTAGATCCAGCACTGCACCACAGGTAGATCCAGCACTGCACCACACGTAGATCCAGCACTGCACCACACGTAGATCCAGCACTGCACCACAATTGAAATTTAGGTCCTCCCGATAGTAAGTAGAAAGCCATTTCATTATCTACTGGCGACAACGAGTCAGAAAAAATTAATTCTTCGCGCACTGCCAACAACACATCGATGTACCGTCAGTATTGTTAGCATGCACAGAGCAAACCAGTTTTGGTGATGACCGTCAATGTACACGGTCATGGTATTGACCGTGGAATTTCTACGGGTCCTGCTAGTTTCAACTTTCGCACCATGACGGTTGTTAACTGATATATTACCATAACGAACACACAAAACCTGCGCACTGAAATGAAGCCAAACTATTTTCAAGATTTGTGTTGGGTTTTAACTCAATTCTAACACGCTCGATGAAAAAACTTTTATACGCAGAGAGCAACAAACACGAGCGTGGCGGCGTGCTGCGCAGGAGAGAATGACACAATGAAGAGCAATGCAAGGGAGCAGTGGATCTAGATATAGGGAACATACTTCTGCTAACAAATGATTGAGATTGTAAATGTCCTACTCTTAATTTTGACACAATTTGTGCAAATGAAATTCAAAACGTACTGTATAGGACAAATCAGACTTTTCATGAAAAATCTAGCTCTTTATTTTCATGAAGAAGGGCAATTAAAAATCGAAATACAAAGTACAGAGAGAGAGGAGAGTTCCAGCGAAGTTTTCGACTAGTACCATGGGTATTACGATACTCATGTGTTTGTATCAACTATGGATCCTTACTTTAAGATATTTTAAAAACAATGGTGAGCTGTTTACATCATTTTTATTGGAAATAAACTGTTTTTCTTCCTTTTTAATAGAATTCCTCATGCGACATTTTCTTTCAACAGACACCGAGCAGAACAGAGCCGGTGTTCCAGCCAGAGGATATGTGATCCAAGAGAGATGATCATATTAATCATGCGAAGGAGCAATTATTATGCAGCCATCTCTTACACAGCAACTACCGCTCGGTCCCTTCATATAAATAAATCAGATAGAGAAGCCCATTGAATATGTCAAGCTATAAATATCATGTAAAGAACACCTCAATATTATTATTCGTTTCTGCATGCCGGTGATCTCCTTCATTTATAACTTTACTGTAAGAAACACTAAACTCAGTTGCCTAGATGAAGCCTTGCAGCGGGGAAGCTTTTAAGGGATAAAAATCATACAAAGAACAACTCTATATTATGGTCCGTCTCTGTATGTCGGTAAGCTCACTCACATTTAACTTTACTGTCTGCAACATAAAACTATATTACTTCGCAGTGATGAAGCTTTTCCTGCACAATTGTCTTTATGGTGCACGACAGACCAAATCTGAACCATAATGAGGAAGGCAAGCCCTGGAATAAGCCCTTAGAAGAAAATGTGCATCAGCTTCCCACATGTTGCTCGGTCAGATTCGGCCGGCCGGCCCCCATTTGTCTGGGGCAGTCTTGTTGATTCCGATCGTCTATCGGCCGCTAATCTGACCTTATTTACGAGACGCTCGAGTCTGATATTAAAGACACCGAACCATAGACCCGAGCTTGTCGATGGGACGGGCATCGGACACTCTACAATTACATACTTTACTACCAGATAACGCTCTTATTTGGAATTAAGGATGATTTTCTCTGAGAGTTAATGAGTGCAAGATATTTGCCTGCCCGATTGTTGGTATAGCGCGTCAGTGGACGGACTGCGAGGGAAGTTCAAAGGAATTTCTCGAGTTGGTCGGCCAGCAACCGTCGTCCTGCGGAGCTGTTCGTACAAGAATGCGTTCCGCAAAATCCGTCCTTTGAAAGGGGGATTATTTGCCTATTGTGCACGATAAAGAAGCCCCGTCGATTTGACAGATTAATGGATAATCGAGACAAATTTGGAAGAATTATTCTTTTGTTCGATCGTTTTGTGAACTTATTTGTAGTCACGGCAGTCAGCCGTCATTGTGGCGGATGAGCGACGATCGAAGTGCTTTGAGGAGCAAAATGAAAACCAGGATAATGATGAAGGTTGTACTGTGTTTAATGGCAGTTATTCAGACCATTCTATATTTAAGGGAAATTATGATGACTATACTGTACTTAGCGGCTATAAGTTACGTAAATTTTACTGTGCTTCACACAATGTGGTGATGGTGACTTTGCTGTGTGTGTACAACGATTTTAACGAAGAAAATTTGGTGCTTAATGAGAATGATGAAAGCTATGTTAAGCCTGAGATTATTATTATGTGTTCGCGTACAATGATAATTCGTCTCTTTTATTACTATGATGACAATTTTTCTTTGTGCGTAATTAACCCAGGGCCATGAAGCATTATTCGTGCTAACTCGCACGTGAATCATGAATCACAAGCGCTCGTTCTTACAAAATATCAGGCAAGACTTTAGCGGAAATATAACAGATTTTTATAGTGTTCCTGGTGTTTCTATATCATTATTGTGACACAATCCCAGGCACAACCCTGGTGTGACCCTGACATAACCCCGGGGCAACCCTGGTGTAACCCTGACATAACCCCGGCGCAACCCTGGTGTGACCCTGACATAACCCCGGGACAACCCTGGTGTGACCCTGACATAACCCCGGGACAACCCTGGTGTAACCCTGACATAACCCCGGCGCAACCCTGGCGCAACCCTGCTGTACCACGACCTCACTATTTTTCAAATACAACGTCAACAAAAATATGGTGGCACCATATACGTTCGTTTTTACTCAACAGCTTCTATATGATCTGGTATTCTTAAGTCTAATTACATAAACTCGCATTGTATTCAAAAAGAAATCACTTCATGGAGTGAGGGTCGCCCGTCTTGTCTCAAATTTAGGGCTGTGACAATGTGCTCTAATCATATTGTCACAGCTCTACTCATGTCACTTACAGTGTGTGTTATTCTATTTTTCGTTCACCTGAAATTTAGTCGTTAGTTGCATAATTTTTAACTCAATAAAAGTAGAAGCAGAGGGAAATTTTTGGTAAGCAAATAAACAGTTTTCCAGTTACTTCCTTTGGTGTACACACACATGCGGAGGAGCGATGTTCCGTAGAATTCGCTATGAGATATGTTGAACCTACAGCATCAATGACCCAAGTGACCAGAAATAGTGGTATTAGCAAAACCAAGTGACCAGAAATTGAGGAATTAGCAAAAACAAGTGACCAGAATTAGTGGTATTAGCAAAAAACAAGTAACCAGAAATAGCGGTATTCGCAAAAAACCAAGTAACCAGAAATTGCGGTATTAGCAAAACCAAGTGACCAGAATTAGTGGTATTATCAAAAAAGGTGCGCCACAAAAATCATTTGAGAAATGGAAGTATTAGCAAAAAAATAAGATCATCAGAAATAGCAGTTTTCTAAAAAAAAGTTGCGTCACAGAAGTCACTTGCAGCTCAGGTTGCTCAATGATGACACACACACACACACATACACACGCACACACACACGAGACTGCAGGGCAATCGAAGGCCCTTAATCTCACAAATGCCATGACCAATGAGCTCATCTAAATAATCCGTTTCTTGTAGCTCAGAGCGCGTGGAATAAGTGGGGTCAATAATAAAGAAGAGGTACTGCCAATTATGAACATGAGGAACTGCGCAACACGGCCGGAGTGTCAGAGCAGGCAAGAAGGCACAATCAAACAAATAAGCTGGACCTGTACTGGTACCTCTACCATGACTAGTACACAGCGAGACGCGGGCTCGTGGTGAGCTCCCTGTAGAGATCGACTTATAAAGTGTCCTGCGATAAGCAGTCGTCCTCTCGAACTCATCCCTCTGTAAATTCAATTAGCAGTGCATGCGTCCCAGCATTCCTGAGCAATGAGATTTACGGCGAGGAATACTTTTCAGTTTATACTTATGACAAATGGCGTATAATTCGCTTATAATCAGTGTTCTTCCCTCTGAGCTCCTTGACTTATGGATCTTGATCCAAGGGATTAGCTTCACTGCCAGTCGAACATCACAAAACTTATGAGTCAATATCATCGTAATAAATTGGAATTAAGAATGAGCTCCAATATTCTTTACGATTTTGCTTCTAATTTTTTATAAAATAAACGTTAACAGTTACGTTACGGCATTTTCCAAAATTTAAAGAGCGTCCAAAATAACTTACTTTGCTTTGTGAATAAATTGATTGCTCTCAATGTAGGCAGGGTGGGTCTCATTTGTAGGCATCATTTGTAGGCAGGGTGAGTATCAATGGTTATGTAATGGTGAGAACTATAAATAACTGCATATTGTAATTGTACTGTTTTTACTATACATGCATTTGATAAAAAGAAATAAATGTTGGATATAGTGAAATCTTTCCCTCGAATTCTCTTTTTTTTCTATCAAGGGGGAAATTCCTTAACTCGAACCTCAAGTAACTCTTTGAATAGAAAAGTAAAAGTTGCGAATGTCACTCTCAACTTAGGAGCAAATTTGAATTCCAAACGCAGTTGAGATACAGGAGAAGGGCTGGGAAAAACAGAAGCTTTGCATAAACGGGCATATTCTGTTGCAGTCGAAACGCAACATTTTACAATATTCTGTTTAGTGCGGGCACTAAACAGAACACAACAGGAGGACTAACTGTTGGCCGAGTCCTTTGTAAGCTACAGTTGAAGGAGGTTTTTATAAGAAGACATGAGCAGCCACATCACTTACTAAACATGTGTACTATTTTCCCGGTAATCATGGTACTCAAAATTAACTACAGCATTGTTGCTTCTAAGCTTGAGAATAAAAAGCAATTTGAAAATCGCTAAATTTAAAGTCATCTTTATTAAAAATGCTCGTCTTGGTTTTGCTTTACAGAGATTTTGCTGAATACGGACTGTTAGTCCTAAACGTTCAGTTTTATTCATTGTATCGATTTTCGCCTTGCTTTTTAATGGTACACTCTTGGATGTTCCTTATTCTCACGCGACAGAGTCGCATTCAAGAAAAGAACACACATGGTGTGAGACGAAGAACCTGCGCAAAGTTTTGCATGGTATAAAACGAGGGATTCAGCCGCTTTCTAGGAGAACTTAATTTAATTTTCCGTACAAAATTTTTGTATTTGGTTTACAAAAAGAAGCAGTGATTTTCGCTCACAAACAGGGTTGATTCTGTGTGTATGATGCCCTGTGTATTTGTAATGAACCGCTGTTTGTATGTGTAGTGTTGTAGTGCCCTGTAGTGCTCGCCGTGGCAGAGTGGTTAAAGGCCTCACCCTTCTGTGAAAGTGTCGAGGAGGGCTCGAATCCCGGCGCTGCGCGATAATTTCCCCGTTGGGTACAAGGGAATACTCAAGCACAATACCCCACTCAAGCCATGCGTCAGAAATGGGTACCGGCTTTACGTGGGAAACCGTCATGGAGTCCTTGAGTTAGTTATAAGGCATTTGAAAAACCAATATACAAGATGACACGTATCAGGCTTGATTGGAAATAAAGCATCTTTAGATGCCGATGTTTGTTTGTTCGGTGCACGTTAGAATGATAGCATATGTGTAAGTGCGGTACTTGTGTCGAGTTCTTCGTTATGAATGGGTATGTTATGAGGTTGAGAAATGCTGCTCAATACCGCATATGGAGTCATGGACAGCTCGGCTTCATGAATGGAGCAGACGCATTACTGCATGCACAATGCATATGGAGGTCAGCGACATGCAGGCACTACATGCCGCAGCGAGCTAGGATCATGTTGTCCAACATGAGCTATGTGGTTGCCTGCATGCCTGCTTCCTTGGCCAGACCGTACCTGACGACTTCATTCTGCTTACAGGATCGTGTAGCGCCGATACATGCTGCTCTGACCTCTGATCCATTGGAGCAATTATTGAAGTTCTTGCTTCCACGTCTGTTATCGTATTAATGGCAAGATCGTGATTATCAGCAGTGTTCATAGAGCTGGTCGGCCTCAGGGAATATCGTGAGCTTCTGTGGAACAAATTGTACACACATACACCAGGATATCTATGCAGATACGTTAATGAGCAATAAACTCACATCATTCTGAATTGATCAATTTTTGTGCGTGTTCTTGTACTTATCCGCTTTTGATTCTTATAAAAGTGCCTTGAATTTCATTAGTCCAAGATCGATCAACTAAGTCGAACTGAGAGTGGAAAATTAATGCATTAAGTTTCTCTGCCCAGAACATCCGGCGCACATTTATGCGCTCCCCACCTTCTCTGTCTCAATGTCTACTCACGCAACAAAATTAGAATGACAACAAAAGTAGTTCACCCAGTTTATGGGTCATCAATAGTTGCCAACGAAAGAGTTCAAAAAAATTGTACAATAGTTCACAAGCTGAAATTTTTTAAATTAATTTTTTTTTTAATTTTTAAAAATGAACAACCATTGAAATGATATTTCACGAGTGGATATTTATACCCCGCACTTTGAAGTTGAACAACTTTGAAAACCTGACAATCTCTTATTGCAACAGCTGAAGCCTGGCTTATTGTCGCGATGTCGAGGTGTCACTAATGTTGGCACGTCACACATTCTGGCACGACACCGGCTAAGTGCCCCTTGGCCAAGAGATGATGACGGTGATCATTGAAACTCCCTAGTTGACGTGTGTAAATAATGTCTGGGCACCAACTTTTTGTGGAAAGATATTTTTGTGCGTGTATTTCAGGTGACTATTTTGTATTTCTTACTTCATGCATGCGGGGAGAATTGAATTTTATTTGCAGCTGGTGTTTTTTTTTGAGAAATTCTGCAGTTAATATTCAGGAGGAGAATGTTAGGGAGTTTCTGTTGATTAATTTGACCTGACCGTAGAGGCAGGCGTGCGGCGCGGACAACGAAGACGATGCTCTCACACAAAGGAGTGCGACTCTCAGGTAACATTTTGGTCTTCATTTCTCGTTAAAGATCGTTGACGCGATGCTGAAAATAACAATATTAACTATCATATTAATAATATTCATGATCGAATATTATTAAAATGATTATATTTTTGATCATGAGCTTCAATTTAAAACTCTAATGCTTCCATATTTTTTTGTCATGTACTATGATTTAAAACTCCAATGCACAGTTAAGGATGCAATTGACGTCACTTCTAAATATTCCAAATTGATTCTTTGATTTTCCAATTAGAGCAAACATTCCGAAAATCCAATACCTGATCAAAAATTTCATTTGTGCTTGCAAGACCGAACTGCTGGGAATCTTTGATTTTGAATCCCGCAGTTGTCCCCAACTTTAGATGCCTGATCAAAAATTTCATTAGTGCTTTCAGGACCGAAGAGTCGGTTGTGTGCGGTCAAGTTTTTGCAAAAATGAGTCATTGGCGGGAGCCGCAGAGCCGTGTTTGCGGAGAGCTGTGGGCAGACCGGGGCTTATTAGCTGCATCTGCATGGACGCTCCTCAATCTCCATGAATTACGGCTCGGTTGCCCGCCCTAATCATCGCTTTGCCAGCAGGAAAAGCCCTGAAACGAAGACATGAAATGAGCCAGCCTTCTATTTCTGAACCGGACCAGACAACCCAAAATTTACAAGGAACTTTGTGCCCCAGATCGCCACTTACAGTCAGTCAGCTTTTTGATGCCCCACTGCAGAATCTGTTTTCTTTTCAAAATATCTTACGAGCAACTCTAAATTTACTAAGAGCTTTGTGCCCCAGATCGCCACTCACATTCAGCTTTTTGATGCCTGCCCCATTGCAGAATCTGTTTTCATTTCAAAATATCTTACGATCTCCGAAGTTCTGTATCAACTCCACAACGGCATCTGCAGCTCAAATTCACCATTTGCGTGGGGATCTTCAGCGAGTACACAACGAGATCCATCCCTTAAATCGAGGACTTGTTTGATCTTCGAAGATCGACAGCGAGAGTCCACTGCAGAACCTGCGTCCCGGAATCACTGCTTTCCTCGCGCTTTTTGAGCTCTTGCAAGTTCGAGAGACCCAAAATTGTTGAGCACAAGCACTCGAATCCAGCCAGCCAGCCTGATATCATTGGCTGCTGCTATCATTGCTCCGCTAATAGCAAGTTGAGAAGCATGAACACCATCCTCGAAGCCCCCAGTCCGACATATCTCATGCCCTAACGAGCGTCGAGTACGGGACTTTGTAATTGTGAGTGCGGTCGTCCAGGGCTCTCGGTCGTCCCGCTGGGTGGTGCGCTGCGCTCAAAATTGCCCCTTTGCTCGATTGCACATGATTAGAGATTATTTCTTGGTTTATTTTGGCATTGGGCTGAATGAGGAGTTTGACATTAGCTCTGAGTTATACCGCGGTGATTACAGACATGATCGCTCGTTCCTGAGAGACAGCATTATCGTCCGAACCTGCAGCTGTCTGTCCGGCGAGCTGGTCGCTTCACCAGTTAAGATTTCAATTCGTCTGATTTGACTACTTTTCCTACCTAGAATGTAGAATGAAGGGCACATATGTCAAATGAAATTAAAGCGAAAAAATTTAAGCCCGCATGAATGGGAAATTTGGCAACTGTAATTGATTTTAAGGATTCATCTTTTTCAGGAGAACTCTGTAATTCAAAAAGTTGTCTTCAACCTATCAGATAATGTGCAAAGAATATTCAACTTGTCTTAATAAGTGACGTCTTATCAAAACATTTGCTTCCCTGATTGATGAAATAAAAAATAAAAATTATTAGGTTGATGCTTTTGCATGTGTTGAGTGCATGTGAATGTACGCGATGATATCAGCGAATGTGCATCACGTGCAAGCTGACGCGTCAACTTCAATCCTAGGCGTTAAAAAAGTTCCCATTTGTCTCTCAACTCATTCTATAGTTTCAAACAAGTTTACTACCGTCAATACACATGCTTTGCTCATGCTTTGCTCATGCTTTGCTCATGTTTTGCTCATGCTTTGCTCATGCTTTGCTCATGCTTTGCTCATGCTTTGCTCATTCTTTGCTCATGCTTTGCTCATGCTTTGCTCATGCTTAGCTCTGTTAATTACTGTCATGCTTTGGCAGTTGATGAATAAAAGATCGGAAATTCAGTCACATCAAAATTGATTAACCATCTTGAATGGATCTGCACATGTATGTCGTCTGAGATGCAGTGCCAAGAACAAATACCTGATTATGAAATGAAGCTTTGTCGCTTATTAAAGGAAGTTTCTCTCTTGTATCAACGACCAAATGTGAGGGCTTTGTTTTGCCTACAAAATTCAAAAATGTTCAAGTTGAGGAAAATTTTTACATGTTAATCCTTGGAAAGCAGATTCTACATAGGAATGTGTCGTAGGTGAATGTGAGATGAGTATTATTTAGCATGTAAATAAATAATCATTCTTACAAAAATATAATTGAAATGCTAGAATTTGTTGCTGCATTTCATTCAATCTGGCAAATTCTTCTACGGAATATGAGCGTTTTTTATGTTTATTCGTCGATGTTGAGCTTTTAAACTTTCGATCGCAGGAGCAAATTGATCAGCTGAGCTCAAGGCCCTAACGGAAGGAATTATTTTCAGCTTCTTTACGTTTATGGACTTCAATTCAAATTAGAATGTACGCAAATAAGTCTGCCATGTCCAACACTATAGAGCAGTGGTTCTTAACCCCTGGGTCGTGACCCAAAGATGGGTCTCCAAGCCATTTCATTTGGTCGCTAAGGGCTTGTGTAACCTGTTTATGTTAACCTACAGTAACCTGTTTTCAGAATAATAATCATATTATGAACGAAAAACTTTATTTTGGGGCAGATTTTGGGTCACTGCCAAAAAAGGTTAAAGCGCCAAACAATTAGCCTGGGAAGGACACTAAAATAAAAACATCTATTTCAACTGTGATGTCGTTTTCACTTGTATTGGATAATTATTTAATTTTTTTAATTTGATTAAATCAATTTCATTTTCATTTGAAAAATATTAATTTGTTTTATTTTAATTTTTGTTCGATAATACCCTGCAATAGCGCTGGATACAGCGAGTTTATTTGTATTTGAGTAGAATTATAGAGCCGTGGTTTGAAGATTTGACTATATACACATCTCATCCCTCTGAGAAAGCTCTTATATGAAGAACTGCCCTCATTATATGAACAGCTGTCGTGAGATGCCATTGTTTGCAAGAAGTATTACTACGCTCTCTACATTTTGAGCAGTTTCCTCAAATAAAGAATTGGGCTCAATACACACAGGGACTCAATACACACAGGGACTCAATACACACAGAGGCTCAATACACACAGAGGCTCAATACACACAGGGACTCAATACACACAGGGACTCAATACACACAGAGGCTCAATACACACAAGGACTCAATACACACAGGGACTCAATACACACAGAGGCTCAATACACACAGAGGCTCAATACACACAGGGACTCAATGCACACAGGAACTCAATACACACAGAGGCTCAATACACACAGGGACTCAATACACAC
>JACJUY010006156.1:90579-101128 GCA_014220935.1 Platorchestia sp. MABIK | reverse complement strand
CACACACACACCCCTACCACACAACACACACACACCCCTACCACACAGCACACACACTCCTTCCACACAACACACACACCCCTACCACACATCACACACACACCCCTACCACACAACACACACACCCCAACTACACAACACACACACTCCTACTACACAACACACACACCCCTACTACACAACACACACCCCACACACACCACACACCCACCTCACACATAACCACCCATCCGCCTCACAAAGCACCCGCCACACAACACATAACACACCTGCTCAGTGAGGGACCAGCCCGAGGTCTGGGAGTGAGTCCTGAGGAGGCAGCTGCGCGGGTCGCTGGGCTGGAACTGCTCCTGCACGAGGTGTGCCCACAGCCGCCGCGCCGCCCGCAGCTTCGCGATCTCCTGCACAGCACGGCAGCGTCAGCCTGCGTCTGTCAGCCTACGTCAGGCAGGTGGGCAGCAAATGTCAGGCAGGTGGGCAGCAAATGTCAGGCAGGTGGGCAGCAAATGTCAGGCAGGTGGGCAGCAAATGTCAGGCAGGCAGCCTACATCAGGCAGGCAGCCTACATCAGGCAGGCAGCCCACATCAGGCAGGCAGCCTACATCAGGCAGGCAGCCTACATCAGGCAGGCAGCCTACATCAGGCAGGCAGCCTACATCAGGCAGGCAGCCTACATCAGGCAGGCAGCCTACATCAGGCAGGCAGGCAGCCTACATCAGGCAGGCAGGCAGCCTACATCAGGCAGGCAGGCAGCCTACATCAGGCAGGCGGCTACATCAGGTAAGCAGCCTACATCAGGCAGGCAACCTATTTCAGGCAGGCAACCTGCATCTGCTGCAGGCTGCATGCATCCGGCCGGTAGCAAGCTTAATCAGCACACCATGAAGTTAAGGTGCAAACGATACCAATAATTTTCTTTACCGGGTAAGAATTTTATCCCAGAAATCAATGCACAATGTGTTCATATCTGGGTTGTTCTAAAATTCTATAGGCACATGGAAACAGCCAGGAGACGCTATAAAACGTCAACATTATTTGCTGTATTTTACTCACAGTATAATGAGACAATATTGTACAGTAAATTGCACTTACACTTGGATCAGCTGCAGCAAATATCTCACACTCTTGCAGGGAATGATATATGTAGTTTACAAGAACTTCTTCAATGCGGTAAGGAATACCATACCGTCTGGCAATTCTACAGCAATTATTGATTTTATAAAAGCAATTCTACAGCAACTATTGATATTATAAAAGCAATTCTACAACAGAATTTGCATCATAACCATGGAATTCCGATTGCGTCATCACAAACGTGCACGATCAATTTCGCATATACCAGTTTCTAATTGACGTCCGCCTACGATGCCGTGTACTTGTGGTTTTCCAAGAATATTAACCGTTATTATTATTATTTTTATTTCTATTATTATTATTATTATTATTATTATTATTATTATTATTATTATTATTATAACTACATAAGAAAGTTTTAGCCTCCCTTAGGCACGACAAAGATGTTCTACGAGAGGAAGGAGGAAGGCACCATTTAGCATGGAGTTGAGGGAACGTGGAATCTATGCACAAGGTACACAGAAACAGAAAGCTAAGAAAGAAGTTCATGAAACAAGAAAAAGTTGAAGAAGAAAGTAGAAGGTGCTGAAAAACAGGACAGCAGTGAACCAAAAAACGATGGTCCGTAACAAAACAAAACCTATTCTATTTCAACAAAAAGGAAGCCTACCTAACATTTAGCTTGGGCCCTCACATAGTTCCTCTGGGAGTGCTAATTCCCATAGATACAATAGTTGTATCCCCCTGAAGGGGAATATTAACCATTTGTTTATATTAATAATAATAAAAACTGAAGATAATGTAAGGCTGAGTTCATTTCCAGAATATATTCTGGGGTGTATCTGGTGAATCAAAACTTTTTTACAGGATGGGATGGACGTGAAGTTTTGCACATAGGTTCTTATAAATGTAGAGTAAATGGTGAGGGCAGTGTCGTGACCGACCTGCACCTACAACAATTCACCAGGCAACACTGGCAGATCTGACCATTCAACTCAATGATTACACCTATGGGGAATGAAACATTTCACGCCTTTATAACGTAAATGTCTCATGCCTTTATGACGCAAATGTCGCATGCCTTTATTTGAAATCCAATTCATTTGATCGGCCAGAATTTTGGCATAAGTTGCAGTGAAATATCAGTAATGGCTACTTGTGCTATTTAAGGGAGTTGCATCCTCGAGCAGCTGATCTACTTTCACTACGCCATCACCTCGCTCTCTTATACTCATCTTCTCAAGCTCATCAAAAACTCTGTTAATAACACTCAACACACAGACAGTTTCTTCAGCATTAGTAATTTACGCTCCATTTGATTCTTCCTTTGCCTTCACTTGTGTTCCTTTGATGTTGTAGGGTACTTTGGTAGTGCTTCATTAAGACTGCCAGTTCTAACTCTAAGATTACGCACTCGCCATAATTAATCGAAAAAAAATTAAATCTTATTAAAGCAATTGTTGCCCTTTCTAGCTAAATCCCACTTACCAACTCTCCAGAATACAAGTTTCGATCCAATTATTGTGTAAAAAAACAAGATGTGAGATCAACAGAAATCAGAAGTCAACTGGTGACGGCATTATCAAAAAAGAAGGAAGGGGAAGAAGGAATCCACCAGGAATAATGGGGACAAAAACAACATACGGATACTTTTGTACAACTTGAACAATTTTTAACGCTTCCTTTCCTACCACAACATTGCCGATGGCAGCAAAGAGACTGCAACCATCTTACATCCATCCGTCAACCGCAATGCACAAAAAAAAATACGCAACTATTTGGAAGATAGATACGCATCACTGAAAGCACACAGACCTGCTAAGCACAAGAACAATTGCACACATTCACTAGCAATCGCGCACACACAAACACTAATTGCAGTGCACATAAAAGCTGGTGCACATGCCCCAGCAGGAGCACATACATAAGCTGGCGCATACAAACCATATAGAAGTTCATGCCGATGCCCCAAAAGAAGGAGAGTCTCGGCGCAAACTGGTCAATGGAGAGCCCGGCCTGGATGCCGGTGTGGCAGTACTGGATGCCGTCTGCCAGCGTGAATGCCATCTCCAGCACAGCGTTGGCACCCGCCTCTTGCATGTGGTAGCCGCTGATGCTGATGCTGTTGAACTTTGGCATGTGCTGCACACACAAACACAGCGCATGCAGTCACATCATGCTGCCATACATAGAAGGACGCAAATGGAAGATATAAATTTACAACACATAACCGCAACAGATGCTTCATGCTTTACCTCCACCTTCTCAGACATTTAGTTTTGTTTGTTCCAGGACTACTTTGGTTTCATCTCAGTTAAGTAATTATTACAGACAAACTAGGCAACATTTATGCAAGAGCATAAAGGTACCACAGGGGGTGCAAAACGTGGGTGCCTTGGTGGGTACAACCTTCAATGCTCTCAAAAGAAAAGGTATGCATCTTGATTACGTAAAAAATTGTGATGAAAATAAATAAAAAGGAACAGACTCGTGAGGGAGGTCGGGGGAGCTTTGCCAACCTCCTCTAAAGGCAAAGAGAAGTAGAGAATTGAAAGACAAGTTTTTTAACATAAGCCAAGCCCACAACACACTAGTGTTAGAAGTGTTGCTAATTTTGTGATGGGTGGCTAGAGTCAACACTGGGAAGCGCCAGTTCCCCAAGCTGCACTGACGACAACAGACACTATCAACATAACCCTGAGTGTAGGTCAGGAATCCCACACTTAGAAAAGTTAGTTTAGGCATCCTTAAATGCAACAAAGGCATTCCAAAGAGAAGAAAGATGAAGGAACCATTTAGTATAGGGTTTAGGGAATGTAGAATCTATGCACTTGGTATGTTCCCACACAAGATCTCTGGGCATAGAAACTGTAAGTTAAGAAGGAAGGCTATAAAACAGGATTAAAGTTGAAAAAGAAAATTAGAAGAGCTGAAAAACATGACAGCAGTGAACTAAAAAAAATGGTCCTCAGCAAAACAAAAAAAAATTTATTTCAACAAAAACAAGGTCTACCCAACTCTCAACTCGGGATCTCACATTTCCATCCTGGGAGCGATAATTCTCATAGATACAATGGTTGTACCCTCATGAGGGTTCAGAAATGCCTCACACCCCTTGGGAGTTCTAAGCTCCCAGAAGACCTGAGCGACATTCCACTAACACGTATTCCCTGACAAGGCATGAGGGTGTAAGAGCGGTGTGAGCTGCAGTGTGAAGCCACGATTTCACGATAGGAACGTGACAAATGCTTGTACTTGGCATCTCTTAATGCTATAGGGGCTATGCACTCATTTGCACCTTGAATATTGTAACATTGTTCTTATCAAATGCTCAAACTCGTAGATTCTGGAAATACTCAGAAGCGACAATAAAATCTATACATCAACTCGCTGTGAGGGCATGTTGACCGCCCAACGCAAAAGAAGCATCCAAGAAAATAGATAAAGTTTAGATGAACTTGAAGTTAATTCTGTCATATAATGAGATCTTAAGTCAGTGAAGCTAAATGCGAGATGAAAACTTGCTTTAGTGACGCCTGCTTTGTGTAGGCTGCATCAGAGAGACTAGGCACTCACCTGCGAAGTGTACTTAAAGATGTCAGCAATGATCCTCATGGAGGGCTGAGGTGGGAAGATATAGGTGTTGCGCACCATGAACTCCTTCAAAATGTCGTTCTGGATTGTACCTGCCAGCTGCTCCGTACGCACGCCCTGTCCACAAAACATCCCATCAAACAGAGCACAGAGACGGTCCTATAACGTATCAAGCTACTCCCTGTAGTAGCAGCTCGCAAGTACGCTGTAGTAACAGTGTGCAACTGGTGATGGTACCAATGTGGAAAGTAATAAGGATGGTTACGATGTAGTAATAACGGTTGGCGACACATTAGCAGTGATATTGTTTTTAATTTAACAAGATTTACGTAACTATGACTAAAGATGGTTTTTTAAAAGTGCCAAAAAAATTTTCTAGTGGAAGAAACAGATCAGGTGAAAGAGCTAGAGGAATGCAGGAATAGTTGCCTGCACCACAGAGATGAAAAAATGAGAGACGATAATGCACAACACGGTCAAAGTTCCATCCCTTACAGGTGCCGCTTGAGCTGGGGCACATGGCGGGTAGTGTACCATATTCAAGTAAAACTAAGCTTCATCTTCTGCTCTACCGGCCCAAACCTTGTACACTGGCGCCTTTGCAACAATAGTTTCTCTTATGCCAAAACTCCCAGTCGAGAATGGAGCTTTTCTAGGTGCTGAGAGAGCAAATCCGTGATGAGAGCGTGGGCGACAAATAAAAAAACATTATAACAGGCAAAACTAGGGAAAAATAATCCGAGCACCTGTTCTTGGCCAGCCACGATGAACATAGCAAGGATAGGGATGACGGCGCCGTTCATGGTCATGGAGACCGTCATCTTGTCCAACGGGATGCCCTCGAACAGCACCTTCATGTCCTCCACCGAGTCGATCGCCACGCCCGCCATGCCGACGTCGCCGCGGACGCGCGGATTGTCAGAATCATACCTGACACAATAATCATATTTCCATAATGAAGTCTCCAGCGGCAAGAAACCGACAATTTTTGCTTCTATCCTGCACATTGCTCTACCATATTGATGATAATTATGACAATTCTATATCTCTACCTCATGGATGACATTTTTCTTGCCTAAAAACGTCATTGTGTGATGTTTTAAAAATGATGCAAAATCTATTAGTTTCAGAGAACATAGCAGGAATTGACACAAAGAGGTAAGTTTTCTGGCTAAGCCAATAGTCTACTCTCCCACATTGAGTGAGCAATATTCAATAGGATTTCATCACACACGGACATCAGCAGAATATTTACTCTTTATTGATTTCAGCCGCTCAGTTGAATTAGCATTGACCTCGGTTCCTATTTGAATCCTCCAATCTAGTCTCCTACGATTTATGCACCATGCAAAAAAATAGAAAAACCAGCCAGCACTGATTATCTCCCACACATTTTTTACTTAAAATGATAAAATAAATATCTCAATACAAATATTCCTTACATTTGCAAATTTTTACTTTAGAAAATTTGGATAACCACTCAGATTAGACAACCACTAAACTACTATAAATACGGATCTGTAGTATTAACTGCATTTTCAAAATTTGTATACACAATATTACTCTTCTCCCAAAAACTGAAAACTTATCATTTATTAGAGCTTCCTCCAACCCTCACCCTCTGTGTGTGGCCAGATCAAAAGCCACGGACAAGCCCTGTTGCCCAGCCTTAATGTTCTCCCTGTAGAAACGGTTGCTGTCCTCCACTGTGCTGAAGCCTGCGTACTGCCGGATGGTCCAGGGCCGGTTGGCGTACATGGTAGGGTACGGGCCTCGAGTGTATGGGTACTTTCCAGGCAGCTCTGAGGCCACATCTCTGCATGCATACAAATTTATGTGTGAGCTTTGCTATACCTCTGCCTTTTGTTCCTCATCACATTCTAAAAAATGTTTCGTTAAATCGTTTGACAGTACTAATCAAAATGTTTTTAAAATGCTCTAATTTTAAATTTATCTTTCTTCTTCTAGTTTTTACAAATAGTAAACTTTTGTTGATAAAAAAGTCACTGTTGGATGAGCCAAACAATTTACCCTAATACAATTTGATGAACGATCAATGAAACCTAAATTACTCATTATTTGTAACAAGCTTTCTTCAGAGAGAAATGAACATTCCAATTTGACTACCGGAATGTAATAAGGAAGATCCCAATTTTTTTATGCACCTTCGTTAAAATAAATACTGAAACAAATTTTAGATTCTGTTTAATTTTTACCAAATATTAGTTTTCTTAAAGCTTCAAACCAACCCATCAATAGCCATTAAGATTGAGGCATAAACTCTAGCAGTGCAGTAAGCTGTATTGTGTTAAGCCCATCCCCGGATAAACTCTGCCTCATTAGTTGATATTATTGATACCACTGACCCGTTTAGCACAAAAATGTAACTAGTTTTTGAATTTAACACGTTCCTCCCGTATTGGGCTGTATGTCTACCAAACGGTAAATTGCTCATTCATGTACCAGTATAAATGAATAACATTTCGTCTGTTTAGCCATTTAAAAAATTAACTAATCATAGGAGGTGAAATTTTGTACAATTGCATTTCCAAGTTTTTTGAGAAGGATAGAAAGGTATTTGAGCAGTAAAGTCGATTTCCCAAGCCTGCTACTTAAAACCTAACCGTTAACAACCGCAGCAATGGGGTGATGGTGTTAACATTTAATTTTCCTTTCTGAGCATCATTGTCTCGGAAAGCCTGTATAAATATATAAAAACATACATAGCACTTTGATTATGAACTTTATGTCATTCAATCTTGGTTACTCACACAGCTAACATGTCTTCTGCACATACATGCTTTAACTCCATGGCAATCAGATACTTTTTTGACACAATTTTCTTTCATTGTTATTTTAACTATGTAACTTCATATGTTAAGGAGACGGTCCCGGTAGAAATTTGAAGGACTAGTGATTTTTGGTTTCTAAATTCATCTTACAGAGAATATTCTTGCGCATCCAATGATCTAATTGGCTCTCAAGTACGTGCATTGGTTGTCTCATAGACGGGGTAGAAGACGCGCACTAGCGTAACCTTAGCGCGTGCCTATGGATGGGTGATCTCCCCCTCCCCCCTGTATTACAAGTCAGTTTTGGGCGTTCCTTTACGGGAATACCAAGAGAGTTCATCAATATCCTTGATTGAAATGCTTCTAGCATTCTAACACTCAGTGATAAATTATGATGATGTAACTAGTGTTTGTTTTGAGTCCGGCTGCTCTGAGTTTTCAGTTAATTAGCTTGTTGTGTAAACATCTAATTGCCTCCCGTAGTTTCGAAGGTACAGGAATGGCAAATATTTCAATCGAAAAGGCTTAAAAAGAGCTACACAGCACTATATTTGAAACAAAAAAAAAACTAGTTTGAAAATGTAAAAAAAAAAATTTTACAATGAAATGTTTGAAAATGTAAAAAAACACAGTTTTGAAAGTACAGGAATGGCAATTATATCAACCGATAGGGAACAAAAAAGCCTATAAATCCCTGAAGTTTGTGCATAAAAAATGACCTGGTTAGGAAATTAGGGGAAAAATACAAATTTTATTTTGGAAAAACGGCTGTCCTGAACACTTGCAACTTTCAATTTTAAAATGATTCTTCATCCACAATTTTTGGAGTACAAGAATGGAAAGTATATCATTTGATAAAGAGTTTAGCAAACTCTATCGATAAGGGCAATTCAATCTTTGAAATATTTGTTATTTTGAAAATTATGCAACACGAAAAAAAGAGAAACGAGAAAAGCAAGTCAACTTTTTTTCAAAAAATCACTACAATTAAAAAAAAAATTATCGGAAATTCAACCGCCCATATCGTTAGAGAACTCAATAAACTATCTATAAACGAATTGCCAGTTCTGTAGCTTCAAAACTGTACGACAAGAAAAACTTTCCCTGGATCCCAATTTTGACGGTTTAAAAAAAAAAATATTTTGATGCAGATGCAAAAAAACATCAATCATAAAATAATCGCTAAATCATTTAACACCTGAAGTGGAAATTTTAGAAAAATCCATCCAGAAATGACAGACTTTTTTTTACCGGGACCCTCCCCTTAACTGCAATAGATAAAACTAAAATTAAAGCTTCAACTTCATAAGTAATTTCAACACTTTAATATAAAATGGCCAATATCAAATGGTATTAATTGATAAGTGACAGTAACATCATTTGACTTTAGTTAAGCACAACTAAAATAAAATTGTCTACTCATGTGGGTTCCCTGCATGGAAATTCCCACAGTGACATTGGTGGGTTACTTAGCAGTTAGAATCTTAATGAATTTAGTAAATTTTTTATAGGAAATGATTCACCAATGTCAAAGTATATTTAGAAATTATAAACAATATATTGACAAATTGTTTTATAGAACACTCTTGGAGGTGCATTCGTTAACAAGGGCTTGTGCAATTGGTGGCAATGCTTAGCACAGGTCATTGATCAGTCTGTGAAGTTTAAGCTGGGGCCAAATAGCATCAATATGGAGAATGAGGTGCTCTTCTGTATTGTGCACCCACTGTATCAGAGTATCAGTACCGAGGGCTTGCTCCGCGAAAAAATAATTTTATCCCCTATTGAATAAAAATGAACAATTGTTGTAGAACATTTTCAAGATGTTACACGTTCACTTAAATCATTTAATAAATACTTGGAGTAGCACTGCTATAATAAACTCATGTTTTTGTAAATCTTTGTTTGCAAGGAAATTTCAATATAGAAATTCACATATTGACAATGTAGAGATTGTCACTGGGGTCTTTTACCTCCTGCTGGCTTGAATTCAGCTATCTATCTATTTATGCTAAAAATACGGGTATGGGTAAATTCCAAAAACATTTTATGCTATAACTGTCTATTCAAATGGTATAAACATGCTGTGATTGCTCGAGAGCTTATTTCACTCAGGAAATATTTATAATTTATTTTTTCAACAATTTATAGGAAACAGCGTTCGATTCTCTTATATAACCTATTTAACAAGGAAAATAAAAATAACTAAGCAATATCATTGACAACAGCTACCTTAAGGGTACCATCCAGGATTTTGACCTGTTTTTGTCAGATTCACTTGAAAGTTGGTCAGTTTATGTATTTCTTGAAAGTAAACTTTTTTTATTCGTCATTTTTTTGATTTAGGCCTTTTTTTTTCAATAAAAATGAGTTTTTTGATACATTTTTATGCATATTTCAAGACGTATCTCCTCATTGAATTTTGATGCTAGAACAAAACCAAAGACAGTTTTAGAATCCTTAGAACATTTCTAACAAAAGTTATCGACTCAATTTGAACATTTTGAAAATTTTTTTTTGTGATATGCGAAACTTCATAGTAACATTTCAAACAACTATTTTTGGGTTTGGATCAATATAAATTTTTTGGTTTGTCACATTTGAATAATTGAGTCAATAACTTTTGTTAGAAATGTTCCAGGGATTCTAAAACTGTCTTTGGTTTTGTTCTAGCATCAAAATTCAATGAGGAGATACAATTTGAAGGGTAGAAATGTATTCTATTCAGGCGAGCCCAAAAATAAAATATACTATTGAATTGCAATATAACTGACAATTTATGTATATGAATGCAGTTTCTTTGATTTATTTTTAAATACAAATAATGTGCAACATTTTCCCTGTAAATGTCAATGTAACGTAAGAAATATCGTGCAAAAAACAATCTAGAAATATATTTTATTTGAGTACTCACCATGTAGCTCATATATATATATAGGTCCGGAATTTTCAACTTTTGTCGTCCGATTTGCTTGAAAATTGGTCAGTATATGTATCTTTTGTAAGTAAACCTTTTTTACTCATGTCATTTTTTCGATTCAGGCCATATTTTTTTATTTTTTTTTAATAAAAATGGGTTTTTCCACACA
>JACJUY010006156.1:74692-90558 GCA_014220935.1 Platorchestia sp. MABIK | reverse complement strand
GGGGGGGGGTTCTGGTGTCTGTAGCGCCATAATATTTCATGGCACAATAACCCATACCATAAGGATCCTTTTTGAACAAAAACAAAGTTTGAGTCAGGGATGCCGCGGGGGCCCAATTTGGCCTCGGATGGTACCCTTAACATGATCTGATAAAATGCTTTTCAGTATTCCTTTTCCAAACTAAAAATGAAACACAGTAGAGCCCACTTGCTAAGATCCTTGCTGGTATAGATGGGTTTCACAGTGACGCCCTCAGGCGTGTGCCACATGAGCTTCTGTGCAGGGTCCACCCCTTTCAGCTGCTTCTTGGCCAGCTCTGCCCACTCTGCATCCAGTGTAGGGGCCTGGCCAGCACTGAACGAACGCCGGACACACCTCCACAAACAGGCCCCCTTTTGAGTAACCCAACACAAAAAAAGCATCAGATGAGGGACCTCATACAAACATGTTAGATTAGATTATATGTTAGTTTAGGCCTCCCTATCTCTACAAAAAAAGAGCATATCAAAGAGAGGAAGGCACCATTTAGTATAGCAATACGGGAATGTAGAATCTATGCAGAAGGAGCATAGAAAGAGCAAGTTGAGAAATAAGTTTATGAAACAAGATAAAAGTTGAAGAAGAAAGTAGTAGGTACTGAAAAACAAGACAGCAGTGAACCAAAAAATGGTAGTCCTTTCCATACAAAAAAAAAAACACATTTTATTTCAACAAAAATGAAGGCCTACCCAAGTCTCTGCTTGGGCCCTTACACATTTTCCTTCTGGGAATGCTAATTCTCATAGATAAAATTGTTGTAACTCTCTGAGGGGAACAAACATGTTACTAGAGTCAAGTATATCAAGTTTCTTTGAAACTAAAGTTACTCCAATATATGCCAAACTACCATAAATCAACTGATTGAAAATTTTTAAATTATTATTTGTCAATTGAATATTTTTACAAAGAAAGCCCATTCATGCCACCAGCTCATGGGTAAAGGGTGGAGCAGAAGTGAACAACAAAATGCATTTATTGTATTGATGATAACCCATTTAATTTGTTGTCTCCCACAGGTTCCCAGTGATGGTTAACCTACAATCCTGAACTTTTGAATAATTAATTATCAATTATAATGAAGTTGTCTTCCAAATGCAAAATAATATATAGTTGCAAAGTATTGAAAACAATATATGCCTCTTATCTTGTTTACTCATTCAGCTCTCTGCAATTACACAATTCATGAAGCCCTTGTAACTAGAAATTGTTCCATTCTTTTATTGTATAAATCAAAACGAGGATGACCCTAGAGCAGTAGTTCTTAACCTTTCAACTCCCGCACTCTTCGTAAGGATTTATTTTATCCTCCGCGCCACACTTAAGGATATATTTTTTCTCTTAACCTTTTTGACGCGATTTGGTTATATATGTCCCAGTGTTTTGAATTAAAGCACAACTGGGCTAAATATGCTCCAGCAACTGCCAAAAGTTAACAGATATTGCAGCAGACTCTGTTCCAGCCTTAGCCAGTTAGTAGTTGCAACAACAATCACCCAGTGGGGCGTCGAAAGTTCTAAAGGGAGATGGTGTTTCATGCTGCTCCTCAAAATGTAAGGGTATTTGCATTGTTTTATGGCTTATGACCATTTCTTTGCATTTGATTTCATGTGAACATCAGTAGGAACCAATATATTGCTATTTGTTTTCATAAATCTACTTTTTATGAAACTTATTTCAAATAAAAATGAAGTGGGATGTCTGTGTCCCACTCGAACTTTCTTCATCTTTTGTCCCAGTTGTATGCATCTAAATTTAGGATATATTTATCCCATTAGTACCATATTTTAAATTTGGCTGCATACTAATTTTGGTATAAAAATGTTTTATTTTCAAGCAGGAGCCAAAAAAGATCACTTGTCGATCCGGTAACCATTGAGCTTTTGCAAGACCTTGATAGTGATGAGGAATTCACTTTCAATGTAAGCTTAGATAGCTTTATTGATGACAGTTTTGAGGATCCGGATTGCACAGTTATTGAAAAAGAGGGAAAAGAGAGCAAAGAGAGTGATGATACTCGTAAAAGAGAACCAAAGAGACAAGATAAGGGTGACATCAGCATTGAGGAAGAAGAAAATGAAGAAGATGATGTGAATTGCACTCATGAACTTCCTTCCGTTTGAATTGATGAAATTGCTGATGTTGATTGGCCAACACTGTTAAATGGATTTGAACCCCCTGTTTTCATTATCAATAGCAGAAAAAGGAGTAGTAATATGGGCTTTAGATAGACCAGCCATCTCTTTTTAAGTTTTCAAATGTATATTCCCTCTGAGTTTGTTCATTCATATAGCATGCAAAACCAGTCTAAGAATAGAAAAAGAAAACAATTAAAAAAATGAGCTATAAATTGATGGATGCAGGAGAAATAATGATTTTGCTTGGACATTCAATGGTGGGCTGTCATCAACTTCCAAAACTAGAACTTACTGGAATGGAAATAGGTCTCTAAATAATGAATGCATCAGTAAAGCCATTTCCAGGGACAGATTCACATTTGTATCCTCAAAAAATTTACTTTACAAATCCAGAAAAACCAAACGATGCAAGCAAGAGATATAATATATGTAAAGTAGTTAGATGCTTTGAGCCACACTATAAATAAAATGGTGAATAGCATGGTATCTTATGTGTATTTCATGGAAGGAATTGTTTTTTGCCAAATAAATGTGAAATAGTTCTAGTTTTGAACTACTAGTCACTCAATATCTATTTTATTTGAAAAATGTAAGTTATTCATTCTAATACAATAACCCTTTTCTATTGATGTTTTGATTTTCTACCTTGAATGAGGAAAAAGGGTGTTGGTTTGAATGTATATACAAACACTATTCTATTTTTGAAATTTCCTGATTGAGCACTTATGCCCCACTCTCAACGGCAATGGACTACTAAATGGGAAGTATATGTCCCAGTACAAAAACTTACAAATTTAAAAAACAAAACACTGCCAACCCTGTAAGAGCATTTAATACTATGCCAATCAATCCTAAAACACACTAGAAAGCACCTGGATTAAGCAGGAAAAATTTCACGTCAAAAGGGTGAAGTGTTTTTCAGTAAATGCGGCACTTACAGTACCTGGACAAAAGTATTTGCACAGCTTAATTTTTCTAGTATTTTAAAGACTTTGACTTCTGTGTTGGGGTAAAGGTTACAAATGTTTCAGAGAACCTTTCATAATTCAACAGAATATTATAACCAAACAGAAAAAAAATTAAATAGTCAGCTTATTAAGAGGTCCTTCCCTGGACTTAACCTAATTTACAAAATTTTCCTAATGTCACTGTTCACGTTTCTATTGCATCTAGCGGAACAAAAATGCATACAGATATGTAAAATTCAATTCTGAACACATTTGCTTCTATAAAATTTTTTGATTTTTGCAAAAAGAAAAAAAGGATTGTGGGCACATACAAAATTATTTAAATTAGCTCAAATTCCTACTCCTTCTGCAATTTTCAACTTAGAAGCTTGATTTTGGTCTCATTCGACCCGGAAAGACTCCAGCATCTCAAAAACGAAGTGTTTTTAAAATTTCATTTTCAAAATTTTTGATGAATTTTCTGGTAAATTTTTTTTAATGTTAAATTTTTTCCCATGAAATCTAATTTGGAGTTCAAATGAAGTTTTGCTTCTCTAAGCTGTTTCCACTGCCTTCCCGCATTGAATGAGACCAAAATCAAGCTTCTAGGGGTACGGCCAGACTGAACGCGTTGGCGCTGACGCGTGCGTACGCTTCACGCTGTCTCACGCTTTCATTTGAATGGAGGTGGCCACACTGCTCGCTGACGCACGCGTTCATCGAGAAGCATCGAGGGCAGGGTTGCCGATTTAGCCTGAGTTTTTTTCAATATCTTTTAGTCCTTAAAATTTTAAATTTATCCCTGGCGCGTTTTTAAACCCCTTTTGTACTAGTTTAACTCGTTTTAGTCTGTTTTGTTCATTTTCTATAAAAATTTAGAGTTGAAAATACGTATCGAGTACTTATAAGAAAATCTCTGTAAAAGTTCAAAATTTAGCATATTTAGAGCATTTTATACACAATTGTTGTCTCTATGCATAGTATCTACTCAAAATTATCAAAACTTCATTGCATTATCCGGTTAGAATCAAGTTCATTGCTCGTTGTAACTCCAATGGTTTGGTCCAACAAAAGGGATGAGAAAGTAACTTATTCTGTTCTATTTGGTGGCAGTTTGACATGAAAACAGTGGCAGTAACATTGTGCGTGGTAATTTCACTTGATTTACTGTAAGAATTCGTTCAAAGTCTTCAGTTTTGGCATTATTTTAGCATAATGTTCTTCTTTTGATCTGCGTTTGACAAAATAAAACCACCATGGGACAAGAGGACACGCATAAGTTCAGAAACGAGTGGCTGAATAATCCTAGGTATAAAGATTGGTCGCAGCGAATTGAAGGCAACAGTGCAAAATGTCGTCGTATGTATTGCAAATGTATAATTTCTGCTAAAACATATGACATATATAGACATATTTCTAATGCAAAACATAAGACAGCTATGAAACCTATCGGTGCTCAGCGGTCTACGCTGCTTTCTTTTGTTAAAGTGAAAAATAATGACTCCAAAAGAGTAGAGTGTAAACTTGCTCTTTTTCTTGCTTGCCATGGTGCCATTTCTCAGTCAGATCATTTAGGTTATGTTTGCAAAGCCCTCTTCTCTGTTAGTACAAGTTGCAATGACTTGAAACTCCACCGTACCAAGTGCACAGGTATAATTTGTAATGTTCTGGCTTCCTATTTTCAAGAAGATTTTGTCAAAGATATTGGTGATGGGAGTATTAGCCTGATAATTGATAGACGCAAAGATTTTTCAACTAATAAATTATTGGGCCTGATTATTAGATATTTCTCGAAATTGAGAAATGATATTATGGCTAGTCTGCTGGATTTAATTCGATTGAATGCAAGCAATGCAGTGTGGCTATTTGCAATGCAGTTCGATCAAATCTGAAAGAAAATGTTTTGAGGTTGGAAAATCTTGTTGGCATAGGCAGTGACAACGCATCAGTAATGACTGGAAAACGCACTGGTGTGCATGCTCAGCTAAAAACAGAAACACCTAACTCAATTCTCATCAAGTGGGTATGCCATCCCGTCCAATTTGCTGGATCCAAGTTCAGTTGTACAAGCACTTCCTCAACATTTGGAGTTCCTCTCATCAAAGAATCTTACAAATGGTTTATCCATTCATCTCTGAGGCGAAACAAATACAATGTAATGTATGGAACACTGAATGATGATAAACTGCCTTTGAAATCAATTATGTGTAGCCAAACTAGATGGTTATCAATTGCCAAAGCAGTTCATCGAATCCCTGATCAGTGGATTGAAATGAAGACCCATTTAGAAATTACAAAATCTCAAAAACGTTGCTACAATTCTGAACAATTGTTTTCAATGTTTTGTGATGAACGAAACTATCTTGACTTATTCTTTTTTAAACCAATTTTTGATGAGGTTAGCAGAACGAATAAACTGTTTAGGTTATTGAATGATTTGCAACAATTAATTTGCTCTCTTGCTTCACAGATTGTTATTTCTGGCACAACAATTGATGAAAATATAAACATCAGCGATAAGTTATTTGGCAATCCAAGTCTAGGTCACATGTTTGAAACAGAATTTACCAAAGCAAGTATCAAAGATGATGAAAAGAAGTGCATTTGGCAATGAAGCATCAATTTCTTAATTGAGCTAATAGAATTTCGATTGCGTCTTCCTCACAATTACATAATTTTGAAGTCAATTAAGCATCAAGACTTGCTTGAATCTTATAAAACCTGATATAATTCCATTGGCAAAATTGTTTATCACCAATCGCTCAGACCTTACTTTAGAAGAGAGTAGCAGCTCCACATCCATCACTCACGGCTGCTCGAGACACACTGAACCGCACTGAACGCGCCGCGCGGCGTCAAATATTTCTCCCAAGTAATCTTGAATTTTGCCAGCGCCACGCAGCTTCTGTACGCTTTGGTCTGCTTGCGCCCATCTGCGTCTAGTGTGGCCGCTCTCATTGCAATACATGTTTTTAATTTCGCAGCTACTGCCTGCGTACGCGCCCGTCAGCACCGACGCGTTCAGTCTGGCCGTAGCCTAAGTTGTAAATTGTAGCAGGAGTAGCGTTTTGAGCTAATTTAAATTGTTCTGTATGTTCTCACAATAACTTGTTTCTTTTGCAAAAATAAAAAAATTTTATAGAAGAAAATAGGTTTAGAATTCAGTTTCATATTTGTCATGCATTTTTGTTTGCCTAGTTGCAATAGGAAGGCAAAAATCTTCAAATTTGGAAAATTAGATATATTAAGAAATTCTATGAACAAGAACAACTCAATAATTTTTTCTAATTCACAATTTAAAAACGCTTCATTTTTCAGAAGCCGGAGTTTTTCCGTGTTGAATGAGACCAAAATCAAGCTTCTAAGTTGAAAATTTCGAAGGAGTAGGGATTTGAGCTAATTTACTTAATTTTGTAAGTTTGCACAATACCTTTTTTCCTTTTGTGTAAATTGAAAAATTTTATAGAAGCAAATATATCCAGAATTCAATTTTACATTTCTGTATGCATTTTCGTTTCTCTACATGCAATAGAAACGTGAACAGTGACATTTGTAAAATTTTGTAAATTAGATGAAGTCCAAGGTAGTACCGCCCCTTAAATTACCCGAACAAAAAATGCTAGTTACAAAATTATTTAGCCAAAGCAAAAAATCTAATATTTAGTTGCATGGTCCTTTTTTGCAATCACATCATGGAGATGGTTGTTGTAGTTTGAAACTATCATCTGATACTCTTTTGGGGGAATCTTGTTCCATTCTTCAATGCAGATTGTCTTTAATTCTGCAAGATTTTTGTGGCTCCTTTTCTGCTCTGCAAATTTCAGTATTTCCTACAAATTTTCCATGTGATTGAGGTCAGGAGACACACTGGGCCATGGGAGAGCACTTATTTTCTTAGTAGCCAACCATTCTTTTGTTAACTTGGCTGTATGCTTTAGGTCATTGTCTTGCTGGAAGATCCACTTGCTCTGGCCGAATATTTTTCTTGCGCTTGGAATCAGCGTGTGTTCCAGTATCTGCCGGTACATGGAATCATTTTGTAATCACTGATGTGGAGTTCCCCTACACCCTGAGAAATGGAGCAGCCCAAAACCATGATGTTGCTTCCTCTATGCTTGACAGTAGGGAGGGTGTTCTTAGGATCATAAGCATTTCTTGATCTCCCAACATGACGAGAGTCATTTTGGGCAAAGAGCTCAATTTTACTTTTGTCGGACTATACAATCTATTCCCAAAACTCATAACCTCAGTCAAGATGATCTTCGGAAAATTTCAAACGGTTCTTTACATGTTTAGCTGTTGAAATAGGAGTCATATGAAGAGTGGAGGTCCATAGACCACTACAGTGCAATTCTCTGACTATTTTTTGACTGACTGCAGATCTTTCCAGGATGTTGTGAGTTCATTAGTCACTTTACAAAGCATTTACTTTTGACAGCGATCCTTGATCTTGCGAGGAGCTCTGGCTCCTGGCAAATTAGAGATTGCACCCATCGCTTGACACATCCGAATAATAGCTCTAAAATTTGAGAGTCAAAGTTTAACACGTTCAACAATTTCCCTCTATGCTAATCCTTCATTATGAAGTCCAACTATTTCCTTTCAAATTGCTTCTGGAACTTCTTTTACTTTTGGCATTGTTGTCACTGAGGTCTGCTTTCATGGAAATCTTGAAAGTAAATGATCATGCTGATCATAGTTGATTGACTTCAAATTTGCTTTTAAGAGTTTCTAGAAACCTTTAAATATTTCTGGGAAGTAATGCAATAAAGATACTTAAATTGTAAAAGAAAATACAAAGGATTATGAGTGTGGCTAAATACTTTTGTCTCTGTTATTTTTTGTTCATTTAATTTTTTATGATATCAGTAATTTTTGTCCAGTATGTTTTGCTAGTCTGTTTAATAAATGCCAGCTGAACCTTGAAGTAATCTGTACCCCAACCCAGAACTCGAACTCTTTGATATACTGAAAAATTAAGTTGTGCAAATACTTGTGTCCAGGCAATGCAAACAAAAATACTTTTTTATGGAAGCTACTGATTCTATTCCATTTAATATGAACCAATTACATCATTTACATATCTCATACTGCTTCATTGCAATTAGATGAAAAAAAAGAATCAGAGGTACTTTTGGCGCAGTTTCTTTGACACCAAATTTTGAATGTAGGGCTGAATGCCAGAAAATGCGCAACATAGATCTCCTTCGACGCTCAGACAATTTTTGTACTTAGTTTTGATGGCTATGCGCACGGAAAATGCAGTTTCACATGTATATATATATATATATATATATATATATAAATATATATATGTGTGTGTGAATTCAAACATAGCAAGAACCTGAAGAGCCTATTGTGTGATCAGAAGGTTAATTATGGTATTTGACTTAAAACAACTCCAAATCTAAATCATTGAAGACTTCCTTTAATGTTGCCTAGAGAGTCACAAGGCTTTCTTCTGCCAAAATCATTACTAGGAAAAATCATGCTTTACTATGGAGAATCATGCTTTACTATGGAGGCTCATGCCCTTCTGGAATCTGCTCAGGCCCCCCAGGTTAACAACCACTGCTCTAGAGATTGCCACTGCACCATCAGAACTAGACCAGAGCCTGTGGAGGCAGAACTCGGGAGAAGTGAGTCATTGCAGTCTTGCAGGAGCAACGATAAAACTCGAAATTCTCAGCTTCTAATTCACAGCCATCAACAGGTCATTTATTAGTCATTGGATGTACCTTAAAGAATGTAAAACTTTCAACTCCAGACAGAGAGTAGCTCTTCGAACGGGCTTCAAGGAGGCTGCTCATAGTAATTTACAGGGTGTGTAATGCGAGGCTGTCACGATGACTGTTTTTAGCCAAGATATTGAGATTACTGTTGTTTGTATTATTAGCATTTAATTAAGGTTTCTAATTGAATGGTATACTTTTAGATTTTGTGTTTTGAATTTCTAACAAACTTGATCAAAAATAAAAATTAATCAATTTTCAAGCTGCAATCTATTGAGAATATACTTTCCCTATTCTAAAACTTTGTACTCATATTTAATAAATGCACAATGCAAGATCTCCAACTCAGAGATTGCAAGAAATTTTAAGGCTATAAGATCAACAATATGGAGATGGAGCTATGTCAAGAGGAATAAAGAGTGAAGAGACAGAGGATTGATCTCAATGTGGGGAAGACAACAGTTGCTCACAGCCACATATTTTGATGAGGCATTCAAGAGTTGATCAGGCAAAACCCTTAATGGTCTTTAAAGCAGAAGTCAAAAAAATAAAATTAGTGCCAGAATAATGATTGATCTAAATTATTCAAGAATGTTTTCTTTACCTAGTGAAAGCAGCTAATTCTGATAAAGATTATAAGTAGAAAAGAATAGAAAAATTGAAGCTTGTTAAACAAGATCAAAAAAGAAGGCATGGCATGTGCAATTGCCTGGTCTGATGAAAACTTGCTCTTACAGTTGAATTTGTTAACAACTTGTGTTATAATTCAGTGGAAATAGTGCAACTACAATTCTCCTAAATTAAATACAGTTTGTCAAACAATAAAAATAAATTCTATTATGGTTTAGGTAACCCTTTCCTCTCCATGACAGTTTTCTCTTATATTTGTGAGACCATATTGTAAAATTGATGCTAAACATTTATTAAGGGCATCGTACACCTTTTGCAATTTTTTCAATTTGTAGACCAATGCCCATGAAATTTGATATACCCATGGGAAATTTTTGCATTGATTCATAGAAAATGAGTTACAGCAAAGAAAACGGACTTTAGGGGGAAGGGGGGGTTATGGCAAACCCTACTCCTACCACAAATTTTTATCTATGCTCATGAAACAAGTGTCATTTGAAAGATAAAAACTTGGGTTACAACGATGAGGTATGAATTTTTGAAATTCGTCTTGATTTTGAAATTATTTTGAACAAAAATTTGTTCATGAAAAATTGCAAAAAAACCTGATTTATTTAATTTGAAAGCCTGCCATTTTTTATCTAATTTGATAATCTCAGGCTGCTACCTTAATTTTGTAGACCTATTATTTTTCTTTCAAAAATACTGTATCTCAACTCTCTACACCAAAAATTGTAGGAGTAGCATTTGGCAAGAGGAAAATTTTAGGTTTAAAGGAAAGCGCAAAAAACAACTAAAAACATTTTTACAAACATACATTTTATTTGCTTGTAAACAAGTTTCTTGTTTTCTTCTTTTTGTTCTAAAAGTTTAAAAAGTTTTGTTCATAAAAAAGTAAAAAAGATTAAAAAATATTTCCTGGCCAAAAGAAGGTGTACGATGTTCTTAATGCCATTCTGAAGCATGTGCTTGATTCTTACAAATATTTTGCTAATGGTTAACTGTGGACCTTTCAGTAAGATGGGGATGCATGCTGCTCACACCATGATTTTCCCCCAAGCCTGGTGCAGACAATTGGCTATGATTTTGGTTAACAAAATGCAGCCTTGCAGTGCAGTAGATTTTAATCTTTAAGACTCCTGAGCATGATTGATACTTGACTCTGAGCATGTTAGAAAATTCTCCTTTCAGTTACAAATTTGAAGTTTCCACTTCTCCAAGCAAGTGATAATATTCCTTACTAATTGCTTCATGCTGCAGTTATTGGTGCACCATGCTGATTTGTAGCTGTAGTAGCCAACAAAGAGAACTATATTTGGAATAGATATACATGTAAAATTTGTCTTCATCCTTATCTGTCTCATTACATTTGTCTGACAGAAGTAAAAGGTTGCATTTGATCATATAAAATTTTTCTTGTTATAATATTTATACACCACTCTATATGTATATATACATTTATATTCTTCCATACTGAAATATCAAATGACATGCAGACAACTAACTTAGTAAATTTGCAACATAATGAACAATTTCCAAACAAAAAATTTAATAAACATTTGCTGGGCATGTTATAATAACCCTTCCTTTCAGCTTAAGTATGGTAACTAGAGTACATTTAATCAATTTTACCAATGAACTCCCCACCATTTATGAACATTTCTTGAACCAATTCAAAGGGGAAATTACAAAAAAAATATCCTCCAGTCTCAGGGAAGTTTGGCAACAAATGTTAAATTGAGAACACAGACAGTAAACATTAATCAGTAAGCACTAATTAGTTTTACATGCAACATATAAGTAGACATACTTTTTTTATTTTGTTACATGTTTCTACAAATGCCTATGAAGAATTATACCCACAATTTCTAAAATATTTATTTCAAACATAAATCTATGACACATCTTTTTTCTTCCTTAATAAATGTTTATTTGCACATTGTCATGAGAATTGCCAAATAAACTTGTAGAAAACTTATATCAACACCATGCAAAATATAAACACCCATATACAGAAGTGATCCACTAACGCTTTGACAGGAGCGAGGTTGCAGTGTGGATTGGTGCAGCAGTTGCATGCTGGCTTGTGTTGTATGCCTGATGCGCAGCAATAAGATACCTTTATGTTATTAAAGCCGCAGTACAAAAATTCTGAAATTGACTTCTTAGCTGATGTGTATTTGACAACTGCTCTGTAAAAAAAATTAAATGGATAATTGAATTAACAGAGTTGACAATAAAATAATACTACCAGTATATGATGAGTTTTTGAATTTGATATATGAACTGAATCTTTTAAAAGATAGTTATTTTAATGGTTTTATCATGTACATTTCCTGATAAATTTGTACCTAAAAACTTAATAATATAGCTATCTATCCTATAAAATTGTAAAAATTGCAGTAAATTTTTATAACTGAAATGAGTACATGCTTACTTTAGTGTTTATTCTAATACCAAATATAAAAGTACATAAATATTGACACTCACACCTGTACTTGACATTTCGAACCAGTGAAGAGATTGTCAGAGGGTTCATTTACAATATATTTTGCTACTAGTACAAATGCATCAGTGAATTCACGGCTTTACACTTCCTTCTTTATCAAAATTATTTTCTTCAAATTTACTTTCTAATATCCAGATTAGATTATTTAAGATTATAGGTTAGTTCAAGTCTCCCTAACTGCGACAAAAAAGAGCGTATCGAAGAGAGGAAGGAGGAAGGCGCCATTTAGTATGGAGACGAGGGAATGTGGAATCTATGCAGAAGGGGCATAGAAAGGGTAAGTTGGGAAAGAAGTTTATGAAACAAGATAAAAGTTGAAGGAGAAAGTAGTAGGTGCTGAAAGACAGGACAACAGTGAACCGAAAAAGGTGGTCTTTAACGTACAAAAAAAACATTTCATTTCAACAAAAAGAAGGCCTACATAACTTTCAGCTTGGGCCCACACACATTTTCCCCCTGGGAGCGCTTATTCCCATAGATGCAATTGTTGTATCCCCTGAGGGGTTCTTGTATCCATCCCCAGCACAAACTAAAATATTAACTCTTTCTACATAGGTTCTACAAACAGTTCCTTGGACATATTCTTTGAGAGCAAGGAATAATATTCAACTAAAGAAGTAAAATGATAAACTATGAAAGGAAATGACCATTGCAAGAACTCTCTAATTCTGTACATGTTTCGATTTCTGTACAATCTATGCAATTTCAGTGCCCCAAAGAATGAGAGAGCTGAATTTCATAAAAATCTTTGTATAAACAATACTTTTATAAAATGACACCACTTTTTGAATTCCTTCATATAATCAAAGTTATCTCATAAAATAAGCATCAATAATTTGATAAACAGCTCCCTGGAAAAATAGTCACCTGTGCTCCACTCAATTAACAATGTTAAGAAATCAGAGTTCAATGCAGTGACTACAATTGAAGTCACACGCATCAGTATTTATTCAGAGCTTGTCCTGATAGACTTTTTCTTAGTTGCTCCACATAGATGGAACAAAAGCAAGAAGGCTTGGAATGGCAATGTTCTAATACATTCTACTATTTGGCAACCGAACTTTTGTCTGCATTCATCTCCAATGTGTCATTGGTACAGCAGCTCTCATTCTGAAAGGTCATAAGCATGGGTAGGAATAAGGACATCAGCCAAGACCTTTATGAACATATTGTGGAGCTCCATAATGAAGGTTTGAGATATCAGAAGATATGTGCACAACTGTAAGTTCCTACAGCCTCAGTTGAAACTATAATTCATTGGTGGAAATGCCAAAATACGACTCTTGGTAAACCTCAAATTGGCCGTCCCTGGAGGATTAACTACCGTGCAGTTCGAAAATTTGTTCAAACAGTAGTGCAGAAGCCTCAAACTACTCATGAAGAATTAAAGGATGCCCTCAAAGCATCTGGGATCAAAGCCAGCAAAAACACGATCAGAGAGCACTAGGTCGTGAAAGTCTTCGCTCCCGCACCCCTTGTCGGACAACTCTTCTCCAGAAATGCCATATCAAGGCCAAGCTGAAGTATGCTAACAACCGTTTGAAGAAGCCAGCAGCGTTTTGGAACTCAGTTCTGTGGTCAGATGAAACCAAAATCAAACTCTTTGGGAGAAACAGCACAAACAATGTTTGGAGGTAACAAAACAAAGAGTATAAACCAAAGTTCAACATACACACTGTTATATTTGGAGGTGGCTCAATCATGGTGTGGGGATGTTTCAGCTCATCAGAGGTAGGTAAACTTCACATCATTGAAGGAACCATGAATGTCAGGAAATAACATGAAATATTGGAAGAGCAACTCCTACCTTCAGCTCGTCAGTTAAAATTGAAACGTGGATGGACCTTCCAACAAAAAACGATCAAAAGCATACTGCAAACAAAACCAAGGAATGGTTGAGGATGAAGAAGGTAAACATTTTAAAATGGCCAAGTCAATCCCCAGACTTGATTCCAATGGAAAACTTCTGGAGGGAAAGGAAATTGAAGATTCTGAAGAGAGGTCCCAATAACATCACTGAATTCACAGAAATTTGCATTGGAGAATGGAATAAGATTACACTCAAAATTTGTCAAAATCAGGTAGTGAACTACTCTAAACATCTCAAAGCCATAACTAATAAAAAGACTATGCAATGAGGTACTTATGTATGTATATCTTGAAATGTGCTGCAATCTTTTGTTCACATATTTATTTTACATGTTCCTATATTTTTCTATTGAATATTTGTAAGTTTTAGATATATTGTTAGCCTTTTTATTTTATAACTCAGGAAAAAACTGAGGTTCATTAGGCATACTTGCATTTACACCAAACAAGAATATACCCAATCAGGAATTGTCTACAGTGGACAAGGAAAGATATATGAATTGCTAAATGAAATATTCAGAGCAGATCCTCCCATTTTGTGGAGTTCAGTAAAGTTCATTTTACGTGGGAAAAACAAATTTTTGCTGCTAATCCACTAAAAAGCCTTGAAAACTTTATGCACATATAAAGGCACCATTAAACTTCACTTAATAGACTCTCCTAATATAACAGTTACTGTGAATTCAAAACTATGCAATTTGTATGAAAATTTTCTGCCCCCAAAAATGTATAAAGAATGCAACCAAGAGAATTCAGGTTTTTACCAAAATTGAGCAACGCCCATACAGCAAACAGTTCATGCAAAAAATTTGTAAAAGCTCCCACGTGGAAGGGGTCTTCTTTCATGTCTCAGACAGTTTTTCATAGCGCCCATGTTTTGCGGGGGCCGACCCTGGGGTTAACAGCAATTTTGGTCAAAATTATCAATTTTTTTCTTTGCCAAAAAAGGATCCTTAAGGGAAGCGAACGGTTTTTTGGGGCCCAAAACTGAAAATGAGATTATTGCTTGAAAATGCTCCTAAACCCTTCCTCTATCCTGTAGAAACGTCACTTGTCCCGTGTTGGCAACCCAAACCTCCATAATTACCTCCAAATAGCCCCCCCTCCTCCGCAGTTGCGCTCAGAGAGACCAACTGCGGCTCTGCTTAGCTCTGGTTGGTTGGTCCAAAAGATTTTTCTTCGTTTGATCACAACTGTCTATTCATTAGAGAGGTTTAGTGGTCTCTTGACCTTCTTAGTGAGTGGTTTTGTGCTTGTCCGTCCTTTGAAATGCCTAGAATATCAAATGCAGCTGTTCGCTCTGGCCAAAGATGCAATTTCAACTTTGAGGGGCAATTCCAGCTACAGTTTTTCACCTGTGGAGGAAATCTTTTCTGCATCGTAGAGATCAAAGTGAGTACTATAAATACCAGATGTGGTTTTTTGATAATTTGATCAGAAATTTTTTTACTGCAAAAAAAAATTAAAAATTGAGTTTTAAAAATTCTAAATTTTGCAAAAAAATTTTTGAAGCGATAAAAAAAAATGTCTCAAACAAATTTAGATATGTTCATTGTTAATCGAACAAAAAAACTAATCGCCTGTATGTACAATATTGGCTGAGAAATTGAAATTTTAAGAAATTTGCCTCTGGGTGCTCTGTAACTTTGAACGCCATTTTCTCAGAACAAGTTTTTTAGACTTTGCGGCTCAATATCTCGTAGTTTTTTGCCTATCAAAGAGATCTTTTTTTCATCGTAAAGATCAAGATGAGTACTCTAAATGCAAGCTTAGGTGGTTTTGATAAATTGCTTAGAAATTTTTTATTTTCCATAGAATTAGAATAGTTATTTTTTTTATTCAAATATTTGTAAAAAATTATTTTTAGAGTAAAAACAAAGCACCTAAACTAAGAATTGTAGATATTTTTATTGTGAAACAAACAAAAAAATTAATCGTCTCTATGTCAGATATTGGCTGAGAAATAGCAATTTTAAAAATTTTTTGTTTGTGGGGAGGGGGGGGG